>PVYE01000228.1:0-65820 GCA_002995055.1 Rhizopogon rudus | reverse complement strand
AGACCCTAAGAGAATGAAGATAGTCGTTCCTTCTGTATTAGGGTAATGAATCCAATGATCGCTTAATGCGCATTAACCAACGTTTCTTATGGAATGCTTATTGATGAGATTCGACTTGAATCGCACTACTTAGGATAATACGAAGGAACGCGGTTTGGTAGAGTCATTCGTGGAAAAGCTACGAATTGAAGCATTCAACAGGTACTACCACCGTAGTCTCGGAACCGGTCTTGATCTTATGATTGAGGTACTACGCCCGAGTCAACCCTAGCGCTATCATATGAGCTCTCCCGTAGTTCAGAAGACAGTCGTTCCTTGTCAGACTCGGAGGTCCTGTATGACTCTTGCACTGAGTGGTCCGAGTCAGCCTCCCGAACTTCCGAGGGTCCGAGTCAAACAACGCGGTCAGCCACTGCTGCTCGTTCTTCTCCGCTTTGCGCCATCAACAAGCTGTGATGACTTCCACGACGCCCTGCAATACACCTCATTCTTCGGCTCGTCCATCTTCCTTGCGGTCGCTGCTGTCCCTCGATATTGCTGCCGTCCTCGCTCCAGCAGGCGCATTCGAAGATCTAGAGTTGCTAACCACCTCGCTGTCATTCACAAATACTTCATCAGACGACGAATGTAACTTGGAAGACGCACCGCCCTTCCCCAAAGATCACCGGCCACCTATCTTTATCATCCAAGACCACCGGGCTCAAATATCATTTGCTGTTCGCCCTGGTGTCATCTCTCTCGGAGACATACACGCCGATGAACAGGCCGCTCGCAATGTTCTCTCTGCACCAACAATCCCACGCATGAACTTGGTCATGAAAGAACGGATCTTCATGCAGACCTGGATCGTGAGTCGAAGTTTACTTGCCCCGCTTTGGCTGACAACAGCGAATGCAGGAGAAGCTAACACCTCATCGTCCTCCAAGACACGTTCCTTGGACCAGCGACAAACCTGCTCCACGGCGTGAATGGATATCTGAAGGCTCGCTCTTTTCAGCTGAAACTATCCAGTCACGGACGGGGAAGATCCCGCACGTGCGGATGGCTCAACGTTTTGCGAATTGGCCTTGCCCTTCCAAAGTAACCGCTCCTCATTCTGCACACTGCATCCAGGATCATAGAGAGGCTACTGTTATTCCCAAGGAACATTCTGAGCATCTGGCAGGGTCCAAACGATGGCCAGTTCACGCGCTTGAATCGGGACCCAATGCACTCATCCATGAACGAATGGAGAAGCGGGCACAATGCTCCCTGGTCAGTCCCATTCCCAAACCTTGTTCAGATAGGAGAACAAAGCGGCTGTCATCTACATGCCACGATGCATCGCCGCCGTTGCCGCAACTCGGATCCGTCTCTTCTATAGCTACTCGAAGGGGAAAGAAGGTGTCTTGCTTGCAATTAAAGGAAGTTGACAATATGGCGTATCCTGATCTCCCCACGCCTTTCCGTAGCTCCCCAACTGTCTGGTCACCCAAATTCGATTCTGACATCTTTAGTTCCGATGAAGAACTTTTCACCGACCATTATAGTATGTTATCGAGTCTCAGATCGCAATATGCCGCACTTGGGAGCAGGATTTCCACGCCTATGACCTACGAAAGCCAGGAATGGCAGGCCGTATCTATGCACTTGGACATGGATTCTGTAACGTCGAAGCTATCATCCTCAACTGACAATGAATGGGCCTTTGAGAAAGATCTCGCTGCCGTCACTAAGGATCTGCACGACCCTGTCGACAATACGCTAGGCGTTCCGCCACCTTCGTCCATGTCCAAGATTACATCTGACAGGCTGCGGAATTCTCTGAACGATCATTGTTCCGGCTACGTCATTCCAATTCGCTCCGCCTCACCTCGTCCCCGGTCGGAAGTTCCTTTCGTGATGGTCTCTCCAGCGCCGCTTAACGATCCACCATGCACCACTCTCCCTTCTTGTCCCGTATTAATTGATCTTTCCATTGCTCCATGTGTAAGAGGTATCTTGAAGAAGGCCAAGAGTGTCCGATTCGAGAACGTCAGCCGCAATCAAGATACAGGCCTACTCGTTACGCCAGCACAGGAGTGCTCAACGGCAGCAAAGCGTCCTTCTCCACTAAGGAACAGCTTCACAGCACCTTTATCCGCAGCAGATGCAAACAAGTCTTCTGGTATGGGAACTGAGATACGACCTAAGCCCAAGGGAAATCAGGTACCCGCGATCAAGAAGCCGTGCATCATGAAGTCCAAACTAGTTCCCAAAAGTACCATTCTCAAGCCACATTGTGTATCCGAGGTGCCCATTTTGAGGCGCGTCGATACCAATGTCCACCACGAGATCTCGCCTGCACCCGGGCTTGATAGACCAGCAACCTCCACCATTGGCCGGCACAGTCATGTCGCCAAGGAAAACGGGCGAACTGTGCTCACTCATGCTCCCAAGCCATGGTCGACGATGAACGAGAATGATCTCAGGATTTCAGTGGACAGCGGCGCACCCAAGAACCGTCTTACAACACCCCTTCGAAACATTTTCAAGTTCAATTAAGTTACATACCCTCCTCGTAGTCTTATTGCATTCCATATTTCCTTTACGTTCATTCATTCATTCTAATTCGATCTATCACTCTTTTCAGACGCCCGTGATCTCATGCATTTACGGCCTGGTGGTCTAGTAGTATGATTCCTTGTTAGGGTTGTCACTGATTTCGAGGAGGTCCCGGGTTCAATTCCCGGCCAGGCCCTTTTACTTTTGCCTCTTTTTGGCGGATTTGGTGGAACCGGTGCAATGGCACACCAGGGCAACTAAGTCACGTCCACGAAAGTAGTAAACATAACGTGCGTGTCATATTATAATTAGATGATGTTGATCGGAGGCTCTTTGACTCCAATTTCGATCCATTCACCATTCCAATTTTTACAATTTTTAGTACAGCAAGGTCAATCGAATCGGCGCGTCCTAGTTATTTCGAGCTAAGCATGAATAGTATCTATAGTTACAAAACTGCTGCGAAGGGTTGTAAGTTGGTAAGGTAGGTGCTCCACCTTCCTCCGTGCCAGGTGGCAAAATCTTCCCATGCAGCGCTACTTTCATTGGTGATCTTGACCCAGGTAAGCCAGCCTCCGAGGATACCATCTGCGTACGAGATAGAATCTCCCATGACGAACTTCCCTCCCCCATTCTTTGAGAACCAACCATCTACCGCAGCAAGGCCCTCTTTGCCCTTTGCCCAGTCAGCATCGCGATGGGTGCCGGCAGGAGAAAACTCCTCAATCTTTTTGCCAAACGTCGCCTCTCTAGTTGCTCTGAAGTACTTCTGACTGGAAGGATTCAAGATGTAGCAGCTGAGAGCGAGCTGGAGGGGGAGGATGCCACCGATGGCTCCTACAACACCCCCCTCGAATGCCGTGATCAAAGGCTTTGTGCCAGGAGGGAACAGAGTGTTTCCACCGGGGTAAGTCGCGTCGAGGTATTCGGCGATAAGGAAGGAGTCAGAAACCACCTTCCCTGTGTTTGGGTCGTTGATGATGGGGAGGGTGTATGATGGGCTGCCATCATCCTTGGTGCCTGTGGAGGGAGCCCCTATTTTCTTTGCGAGAGCTTCAATGTCAGGGTACTCGACCCACACAGTTTTGTATGGAACACCCTTGATGTTCAAGGCATATCTGTAGTGAGTAAGGTAAGTTACTGCCCGGATCATTATACAAAGCGCATACCGGGTCTTCCAGGTGTTTGGGGACCACGCATTTACCGATAGGGTGGAAGGGATATCGTAGAAAATGATTGGAGATGACATGTTGATCGAGTGTATCTTGGAATTCCGTCTGGATTAATACCTGCTCGGGACTCCGTTACGGATGTGAACATCAGTTCACAATGGTGGGTACTCAGAAGACTTCTCACAACGTTTGTCACCTTACCACGAGGATGAACTTTTCGTTTAGGATCGAAAGAATAAAAATGGGTATCAGACGAGGGAAAATCACCAGTAACTTACATCGTCTTACTTAAAGTATGGAATGCGTGCTTATGACGTTTCAAACCCTGGAGTGTTGCGATAACATCAAAATGCTGCAATCAAAAGGCAGAATTGGAACATTACATGTTACAGTTGTGTATCCATAACTCTGGTAGATATCTCATCCATTCTTACAAACCCAACGCCATGAAGTCGCTGTTCTCAAAAGCCACGACCCCGGCCTCTGACGGCGCCCCTTCCCGCAAACCCGATTCGAAGAGCAGACATCCCAGGCAGACCCCACTGACTTGGATCACGAGGGTAGTCGTGTGAGGACCCATGGGATTCCTGATGCCGGGGAAACCGTCCAGGCATGGAAGGGCCTTCGTCTTCGTTGTTATCTTGGTCATTTGCATCTGGCTATTTTTATCGAGACATCGGTAATCAGAAGGTGTCGAAAAAATTAAACTTAAATCAGCCAAAATCTCACCTCTAAATCAATGACGAGAGCTCCCATGTGCCACCCAGCAGCTGTTACAGCGAAACAAAACATCTTCTTCCTCCTTGCTTCGCCATGGCCAAAGCTGACTTCCGCGGGCTCGGATACAGACGGGGGAAACGGACCGCCACTGGCGACAGCAGCCCTTCGCCGTTCTTCAGTCGCATAGCCCCCTGGCCTTCCTGGTGGAATACTTCCAGGGTCGCCCAGGCCGAGGGCTCCTCGAGAATAGGCCCCCCATGTTAGAAGCTTCCCCGTCGATGTAAGAGCACCGTAATGGTAATCTCCAAGAACAACGGAGATAACATCGTTGTTCTGAAGTGCGGGGAGAATTAAAGGTTTCGACTCGGCATTTGTTTCGTGAGAACCCAGAAGAACCACAGAGCTGGTACCGGGAGAATATGCAACAAAAGTTTGAAATTGCGCCGAGATCTGCAAGACGTTTCAACATGATAGAATGTTCGAAATCCGACGAAATCAATACATGAGTTATCCGCAAACTCTGTGGCGGCTTCAACTGAGAAGAAACATACGCAGGGTGCCGTTGAATCTTCTCAGCTTCAGAGAAGTTGGGAAGCTAAGAATGCATAAGCCATGAATTGTTGCATACAAATAAATCAACCTACGTATTCCCATCTGCCTTGCTGATGAACACTTTCAACGGAAACTTTGAGTACGTGGCCGTGATTGGTCAATCCGATGAGCTGACTCTCTAAAGCCGCAATCTTAACAAGTTTCGCAGGTTCCGCTGACCAAGATGACAGCTGTGGAAGTTGAGGCAACGGTGGTAACCTTGTGGGTTCCTGTTGAAGCTCCCATGTCGAACAGGGGATAACCCCTTCCTCTGTAGCGTAAGCCTTCAGGCCCGCAGTATCCATAGCCGCATTCCGCGCATCGATAGCATCCTTTAGTGGTGCAGTGAATGGCCACCAGATATATACATCACCAGATTTGGTGAGGACTGATGAAAAGTGCCAGCCAGACTGAATCTGCGCGGGAGTAGAATCAAATGAAGTTGCGTCGAGCGCAGGGCTGTGAAGCCTGAACGGACGACCCCAGTTTAAAAAAGTCCAAACGCGATGCTGATCGTCCAGTGTAGTAGCATGTAACCGTCCACAACTAACAAATGTGTGTCAGTTGTTTTACTCGATTAGTACGAGAATAGTCTAACCTAATGCTCCGCGTAGGAGAGGGCATATCAAGCTTTAATGGTGTCCTAGCTGGTTTCCCAGGCTCAGAGTACCCATCTTGGCCTAGAGCATACGAGTTGCCGCCCAAAGTTCCTGACTGCGATATTAGTTTCTGTACATTGTAGATATTGGAAGACTCACCCCATACGTATACGCTACCAGCAGAGTCTAGTGCAAAGAATGCCCTTTTGAAGTCATATGAGCAGTTCTGCAAAAAACCACTGAGAAGATGACCTACATTCCAGCAGCTGAAAGATTGACAATATGCGCGCCTGATCCAATCTTTAGCTCAACTGGGTATGGGACATCTTTGATAGATGAATTTGGAATACTCTTCAGTCCTAATCTTCCCCTCGAAGCCTCACTACATGAATCGATTTGGCTATGCGGAAGCGTAATGAAAAGATGAGTGCTTACCCCCATACAAAAGTCTTCTGGTCACTCAAGCCTCTATAGAGTTGCTTCCATCCTGTTATTCGGGCGGTCTTCTCGTCTGTAAAATTGAAATCCTCTTGCAACTTCCTCTTCCAGAACGTGTCATCGTTGCATAATCGCGCAAAGAAGCGATTCGTTCTTCCAAGATGGATAAGATCTGGAGTAGCAAGCCAAGGCAATAAGTTATCCAGAATAACTTCAACAGGTAAATCGGAGAGCACGATCATCGCAGAGTGATGGGATGGCTGTTGTACTGAACTTCAACGGGTAAATCAAAGACTTGGAGCAGACTCGGGAGCGCAGTCATTGCTGAGCGGCTGAACTGCGGTGATGTCACAAGTATCATTGGTTGGTCAAGGCGCGTTGTGACACAAGTCAACCCCCTCATCAGGGGTTGCCTACCCAGAAGTGGGTTACGCCGCCGGTTTGCTTGGACGGTCCTAGCGTGTTTTCGTCTGCTTCAAGATCATCAGAACTTCAGAAGACTTCCTTGCCCCAAGCTTCAAGGCTCGCGTGCCAGTATCATCCTTGCTCTTTTTATGGGGGATGCAGGACTCGCACACTTCGTAACCTCAAGCCATTAAGACAGAACCCTATCTTACAAACTCGATACTATCAATAACTATTTCTTTCAGGTTGCTGGTCCCGCGAACAAACACCACAGAGCGTAGCCAGGAACGATCATTAAATGCTATCTGTGTCCAGGGCAAGATGTTGTAACATATTAGAACGAAGTTCAGTCAAGGTTGTCTATTATTGCAGTCTCCGCAGTACCTACAGAAACTAAGCTGATAATGGCACCGGCTTTACTCTTTTTTTTTCCTTGCTAGGTAAGTAGCATCATACGCTGCGGCTCCGCTCAGGTGAGCCAGGGGTGTCGTAATCACGGGCTTCGAGCTCCTGTTTCACTCGGAGACGTTTCTCCGCTCTAAAAGAAAGCATGACCGTTTGGAATGATTCCTAGTGAGTTATTTTGGTCAAATAATGCTGATTCCACGTCCCAGACACGCTATCTTGCTTATAGATCGTTATCTCTGTCTGGTACGTTCGGTTTATCTAAGAAAAAGACCCATTTCGACGACTTGACTCATTCCCCATGTAACATGTTCAATCGGTGTATGACAAACCGTGTTCTGTCATTTCTAACTAGCGGTGAATATTTTATTGTGCACGCCAGCCCACTGAAACTCAGCTTCACGATGCGATCCTGTCTTCACTCACGGTTTAGACGGACTTCCGATCGACTAAAGTGGTAGAGTTGACCAGTCGTCCGTATTCGACGGTCAAACACATGTAGTGAAACGCATAATTAATAATCGACTTCTCATCCTCAACCTTAAGCTTCAAGAAAAACGACTGATAGAAGCAAAGAAGCAAGATAATCAACTTTCCGAAACACGTGACGGCCACACAAAGGTATCCCCAGGGTCCACACACAAGGAGGCTTTCTACTAGATCTGGAATGTGAAAAGGAGCCCTCGATTCATTCGTACGCCTTGCGTATCGTGATGCCTGATCAACTCTTCCACCAATTAGCTCACTGCGAAGCTTCTCGAAGTCATGACGTTTGTACATTGATATTTCCTTATTGGTCCTTGTGACAATTGTCTTTATGTACATTGTATAATTGACTCTGGGCCCCGCTGCAAGTACGTCTGTTTTTAGGTCAGCAACTAAAGACTAGATGTTCCATTGACACCGAAATATAATGACCCGACGGTTTCTACTTGACACCTCAACGTCAGCATCTGTCAGCACTATACACTAATAGCGAGTCCATCTCCGAGCATGGCCCGTTAAAACTGACTAATGCGGTACCCGCGGCACAAATAATCTGTACGTACTACTAAAGCAATGCTCCTGCGACAGGTCGACGTCGTTAAAGCTGGTCCCATTGACGAATGTTGTTAGCGATGTGCAGGGTCAAAAGCCTTTCAGTGTTTAAAGCAACCGGCAATGCAGAGGATATAAGCTGCCATCATATCGACGTGATGCGCTATCACAATGATCATGTGGGTGCATCGCTACACGCAGCTCTGACCATGTGGATGCCGACATCCCTACTGGCCTGAGTACGAGAGATGGTTCGCTGCTTCAAGCTTTGCGACGTTGCGGCAGAGCTTCCAGAGCGTTATCGTCATGACATCTTTGATCGAGGTTCCAGTCCGACTTGACAGATAGCTGACTCTTTGGTCATAGCAGTGCCCGGTCATGTGTGTACTCCAGATGGGATTGGCCGAGAAATAAGAGTCTTGGACTTGAAGCAGCACAATTGATAACGTGAAAGTTCATGCATGTGCTTTGCGCACGTTTGGGGTGGCATGACGTACATCAGAGCCCAGCCTGTTCCGAAGAACAGTTCTGATAATTACCGAAGGTCCGATTTTCCTACAAAAGGATACAGCGATATGGACACAGAACACAGTGTTGAACTCAACCCGATTAAAGACTCTGAGTCAGAGCGCTCACCTTGGATCCCGAGGAGACTATGAAGGTTCCGAGTCAAGCAGATGAGGAACTGATACACAGAAGATATATAAAAATGTGCATGACGGGTGGGTGTCTATTTCTCGGCATTAGAACGCTATATCGCAGATCAAATGCCTGCCTCGAGGGTGGAGCGGGAGCAGTTACACCGCATGACAAAGTTCAGTATACAAATTTTTGGGCGCAACTGAACACGGCCACTGTGTGCGGCGTCGTCGCAACAACAGTCCTTTGGGGTACACGGCATGTGTGCAGTACACTTGGAGCAGTTTCCTTCGACCTCATGGCACCACAACGCAATGCCCTGAGGCAAGCGAGATTATATCGCCTTTGCATTTAAGTTGCACACAAAAAGCTCACTTGGGGGTGTATCTTTGCGGCGTGTTAAACTTAATCGATAATCTATGATCACGATGAGTGCGGGATGTATTCACGTCACTTCTCACGAGTCCGGAACATGCTTTACCAAGTTTATGTACTTGCTCAACCTTATGTGTCCAACTGCATTGGCTGGACAATCATAGCCACTGGTGGCGCATATTCGAAGCAGCTCTGGTGATAACCTTGCAGGTTGCGACTCCCTGAGGGTGAAATATCACGATGAAAGTCTGACAGCAGGCCCCCATAATTAACATCTTCGAAGTACCATTCAGAAGCTCATACGAACTTCTCTTCGAGGAAGACAGAAAAAAAATCAAAAGAGTTTAACAATCTAACTGTTTCGTTCCTATACATGTACTGAAGTGAATATTGCTAAAATAGCGAGGTATGGTCCGTAAAGTACAGCTCCACGATTATTGGGCTAAGGTCTCCTGTGAGGAGGTATTGAATGAATAAAATATGAAAGCATAGGAAACTGGGTAGAAACTATGTATATACTGCGTAAGATAGAGTCAATAACATCAACGGTCCAAGAATGAATGCAGTGGTGCGCGACATGAAAGGCATGAACAAGAGGAGAAAGCAAGACCCTCAGGACTGCTTATCATCATATAGGCTACTCCGTCGCTTTTCGTCATAGCTCCCAATGCTTCCATGCCCCGAACCAGGACGGTTGGCGCCGTAAACGCCATATGAGGCATAGACATCAAGGTCTGCACTACCTCCAGTTTGTTCATAACCTGGGAGAAGTGTGTTGCTTGGAACGCGATTCATGACCGAGTGAGGCGAGGACATGGTTGGTTGGTGGATTGTGGTATATGCGGGGCTGCTGGTGCGACTGACGGGAGGGAAGAGGCCACTAAAACGCTGCTGCCGGCGTTCGTAAACATCCTGCATGTCAATCTCATGCATGTCCTCCGGAGAACCGGCTGGAGGAGTGAACTGGTCATGAGCACCTTGTTGGGAGTGTGACCGAAGCCGGTATTCTATCTCGGGGTACGAGTCGTGGCGTTGGAGATAAGGGTGATGAGTTGACCTTGCCATCGCCGCAGCACGGGCATCAGCCTCCTCCTTTTTGCTTTTACGCCATTGTTTGCGAAGCTCTTTGAACTCTGCAATACACATAGTCAGCATTGATACTTAACAATTAGAATTTAAAAGCGGGCACGAGATTGCGACATGGCTAGCACACCATGCTGAAGTAAGAGTGACAACTCACCGTTTGGGCTACGCTTTGGACCATGTTTCTGCATGGTAACGTGGGCGTTTAGGTGGTTCAGAGTGCCATATGCCTTATTGCAGGAAGGCCATGAACATTGATACAGCCGTTCAATCTCGTCGTATCGCCGCCTTGGACGCTTCTTGACAGCGTTTCCTGGCAGCGCCACGAACGAGTATTGCTTATTATCAGTATTCGAGCCGGAAGCATCAACGAACCGCCGGATGCCTGGCGCGTTCGATGATGTGGAAGTGCCCGTACCGGGCGGGGATGGGCCGTAGCCATCCGAAAGGGTCCCGTAGGGCATACCGAGAAAACCCATTGTGGGGGAGCTCTCGCCGCCGGAGAAATTAGGATTAAGAGGTGAAATAGGCTCTTCTAGCTCGGCAGAGTCGAAAGAGTGTAATGGAATTTGATCTTGGTCCCTCCACGACGATCCTGACAAGTGATCGCGCACAGAGCCTGTGCTCAGCGTACGCTGCAGAGACGATGAATAACTCCCGTACAATCGGGGCGATGTGTACGAGGGAGTGTATTGGTGCTGCAGTTGTTGATAGCGTGCAGAAGCTAGATCGGTTGAGGAACTCGTGGAGTAACTGCCTATTGCACTGCCAAACATGGCTGGCTCGGACATGCGGCGTTGGTCCAGGAGAGCATGAGCGTATTTATCGGTTCCACGGGTACTAAGGTTCGAAGAAATTCCCATATCTGGAGGATAAGAAGTTACCGATGAAGGGAAATGATCCTGATGATGGGGAGCACTGTAAGGCTGAGGAAATGAAGTGGTGGGATGATCATCTACAGGTGAAGGAGAACCAGACACATAGCGAGAGGCTGAATTGTCTGGTGAAGTACCATCGGAATTGCGTGCATGAGATACGACGGCGTAATTGGAAGGTTGGGAGAAATTTGGAAGTGAATTAAATGGCTGAGGGGTCTGAGAAGATGAAGATGAAGATGATGCGTCATACAGGTTATGATTAAGGGCTGAATGGGCATCGTCGAACTGTGGTCGAGGTGCGTAGGTGTAGTTTGTTCCCGATTGGGAGTAATCATGATCATTCTCCACAGTCATAGGTTGAGGGAGGTCTATGAGACTGGAGAGGTCGTCTAATAAGAAGTGCTGAGGAACGCGAGGACGCGTTATATTCTTCTGAGCAATGGCGAGAAGAGGTGGTGGTTGGAGGAGAAGTGGTGCCTGCATGGGATGCGAACCTGAAGAAGACTGAATCTAGCCGGTGTGTATGTGAGCCGACTTAGAAAAAGAAGGCTTGCGGAGTGGACAAGTTGAGGATTCGAGGGAGATCGAGTGATTGAACGATTTTGTCATTGACCGATTAGGTGGAGAGTTAATATACGTTACGGAAAGCCAAGTGGGAGTAAAACATACATGACAAAGCGCAAGCGCGGTTAGAGAGAAACCGCAGACATGAAATGGCTGAGCAATCAAAGTATGCAAGCACCGGAATGAAATGAGTTGACGGGGCGTACTATCCGCAAAGGTAAAGTTTGGAACAGGGCGAATGTCCAGAGTCAGACACAGTGTCTCCAAGCGAGGACGCTGTGTTCTTGTACGGCGCTGATCGTTGCGTTGTCTTCCCTTGAGCCGATCCATTATTGTAAGATCTGAGATCTGCATAACTTACCAACTCGTGACAATTCAATACCTTCCTTCAATTTCATCAAAAATCGACCCCCGAACAACTTCACTCTTCTCAGCTCTCTGCTTCCAATTTCAAATTCTTAGCACATCCCTCTGGAACGTTATTACTTCATTTGGAAGTCACGCGCCAATCGCCTCGCTATATATCATTTTTGCTGTCCGAAGGCTCCTCCCACGGGCCGTCCCATATTGCCGACATACATGCGGCCATCCACTTGAAAACCGCTTGCCCCAAAAGCCATTGAGCAACCCAGCAACCAGCGTCCACCACGGAATTTCTCATATGCTCGCCGCACCACTCAACAACCGCCTCCAGCGCAAGATTTACCCCCATCATTAGGTTCCTTACGATGCCTTCGGCCCCGCGATCATTCCCCGCCCAAAATGCAATATTACTCTTTGGGTCCCTTTCCCCTTTTAGCCATTCAATTTTGTGGCCAAATCATTTCGTGATCCGGGTCACATCGTGTTTTTAGCAGGAAAAGCGTATCGTCACCTATCGTCACGAGCAGTCACAAATTGATGTGCACAGCTGTCCACATGATAATATCATACCTATTACCTATAGTAGTACGTACAAAATATCCCGCAAACTTGATATTTCCTTCCCAACTTACGAGCGGTAGACGCAGCCTCGACAATGTCGCATACTATATTCTATGGCAGTGGACGCGTAGACCCATGGTGCGACGTAGGCAATGCGATCGCCAGGTCGCCACCGTGATCTCCCTTGCAATGTTAAAACACTGAATAACCCCCGGTTGGGAGGCAGTCATCGCCAACTAATGTCAGTGTTATCACGGAGCAATTGTCAGCTTCAATTTTCAAGCCTGGTCGCACCTAGACATAGCAGTACTAGTGTGCCAATATGCGACCAATATCCACCTTGCCATACGCATGCGAAGCCACTATATCAATGGGGTTTGCTGTCCGAATCGTTTCTGCGGGAGGACATGTCACCCTAGCGCCTAAGTTGAACAGCCTTTGAATCAATAAATCACGACTTTGCATTCAGAATCGCCGTGTTGAGTATAATACAGCATGGTTTCAATCCCGACGGATAACATCCTTCCTTCTTTTGAAATGACGTTCGGCGATTGGATATCCAAAGGAACGCATTTCAAAGAGCTCCGGCGGCCAATCCGCATTGGGGTGTATGGTTACATTGCGGCCGTTTTGCGTTCAGCTCTGTAATACCAGTTAAGTTCCATCCTCCATTATAACCATCCGATTATCAAGTGAGTTTGCTTTCAATCATCCCCGGCGCAATGGTCACATCGCATGTAATGTGGCGGAAATTTTGGTGTTTCAGCTTCAAAGCAGATTTACCGCCGCTGCTCCACATGATACGAGGCACAACGCCACGACATCGGTTACTTAGTCAGTTACCTCTCTCAAGTTGGAAGTATGTATCAAAAATGTCACTGACCCGTCGATATCGACCGGTCGATCAACCCCCGAGTCCGTGCAGGATTTCTGCTTGCTTAAGGCCGCTAAGAAGGTGATAAGCATCTGATAGGCGCGTCTGAGCGTACCTGAGGACGATTATCACCATCGACATGGGCCATCCTAGTACCCTGATCGTGACTTAGTAGGCCTGAGCGCGAACAGGTGCGAAAATACATTTTTGCTGATTGTTATTGATTGATCATGTCCTGAGAAGTACGGAAAAAGTATAAGCACCTAAAGCAGCCACTGAATGTCAGAGATGTTCGATTGAAGGTCTTTGATAACGAAGTAACCTGATTTGAACGCGCACCCTAACAGCAGAGTGTAAGAAGGACGCGGTAAAAAGACACGATGAGACAGCCTTACTTTGCGCACCTATGGTATCGAGAATGATGTTGTTCCCGGCATAAGCTATATCCGTGCCGAGTAAGTCGGGAGAAGTCATGATATGAAGAATGAACTGGTCGCCGACCTGGTTAGGTATGCTTCTTGCATTGTGAGTCCAATAGACTGCGTCATCGACGGAGCACGTAGGTATGGCCACTTCAGTGCAGCGGCAAACTAGTAGCCGCGCGTCCTATGATGAGTCCATAGTAAAGGACCAAATCGCCCCCGAAACGGGACCCATGGCATAAAGGAATCATGCACTAACGTGCCATAGCTTACACACGGCCGCCACCCGAAGCCCACTTTGCCTGAAGACGGTTGATTGAGCTGTCCGAAGCAAGCACAGAAGTCGCTCAATCGGAGAGCAAGTATTGAACCACAATTGGCAACACCGGAAAAAACGGCCAGCAGAAGGTAGACACAAAGCATGCCGATCTGTCTGGACTTCCCTTACAATATGGCTCAAATTCGAACAGATTGAACTGTAAAGAATCGGATGGGCGTCTAGAGGGGTCTCCCGAGCACAAAGTTGATTAGGGAATGTACGTTGATGATGATGGAACTCATGCTGACCGTGTGGTCATAAACTTTCTAAATTGGGAGAATGGTCAGAGTAGCCGAAAGATGACGAAATGATGCCACAAATCAAACCAACCACTCGATGCGATTGTGATATTGCCTTCTGAAAGGGCCTAAGAATCATCAAGGACGAAACGGCCGACTGATAACGACCAGCGTGACTCCTTGTGAATGAGGGAAAAGAGGCGTTATTACTAGTTGTGTTGTACTGATAAGTTTTTATTACGACAGAAAATAGAGGCAAAAGGGACCGCGGGTCGAACCACAGTACCTTCCTAAAACAGGTTGCTCACAGTGCACTCTGGAAATCGTGTCGTGACGATGAGCTCTGAGAGGCATCTAGAAGCAGACGACAAGGATAATGTCGGCGATCACCGTGACGGCCAGGTGCTCCATAAAGCTCACCGGGTGAAGATAAATGAATGCTCAACAAAGCTTGATACAGTGGATAAAGCACCAACTAAACCAAAATTGACATGCTATCGCAAATGATCACAGTTCTCGACCATACACCCGCTGCTGGAATATACCGGAAGCAAACGAAACCGACAGGTTTCGGTAAGCGAGGGATGCAGAGCAACTACATACTTGCCTTACAGCGATTTAATAACGGCACGAACTGCACAGATGTGCCGGCGGTCCGCTGTTAATCGGAAAGCTGAGATTTCTCCCGGTCAATTACCGCCTTCCGTCCCCGAAAGCACTCCAATTGGCGTATCTAACAGTGTTCGAAAGAATGAATCAATCCTAAAGGAGAAAGAGTGCCAGTTGAAGTCTCGAAGGTTAGCACAACAGCTCACGGCTACATCGTAAAGGGAGAGAGAAGCCGCTGCGTTACTCGAAGAATGCAAAGAATGACCATCGACAGCCATACCTAAAGCAACTCGAAGAATATTTTTGTAAGTGCCGTCCAAACTCCAACTCCAAGCGCCGAACTTAAATATATGTGGTCTTCCGATAGGTTTTGATCGTTACAAATGGTAATACTAGATTGACCGCATACGCCCCGGGTCAGCCCATACAGCTTGAACCCACGACAGTGCGGACATAACTTCTGCGCCACTTGCATTCTCGAATGGTTCTTCTCCCGATTATATCGCGCCTGTGGCAGGAGCCCGTGGACTGTCCCTGTGTAGAAGTACTTTATTTACGCTCCCGATAACGTTCCGCGTCCCAATTCACCCCAAACAGAGCTGCTGATAACGCAATCCGCGGCATGATTCTCTGACAGGAGGTTGACTTAGCAAATTTGACTCAATCCAGCTCGATCATTGACTGGGGAGAAACTGGGCTCGCTAGGCAAGTACGATAACGAAAAGTACTCTACATTTAATTCAGGATTTTAACTCAAATGTACCATGATAATTATAATTGGGCGTCATAAGGTGACAGCTCTCGCTAACTCGTAGAGAAACCGCAAATGAATTCGTAACCATCAAAACAAGTAGGACGCTCATGGGGTTTTGAAACGACCGCCACTTGACTAGACAATTGAGCCACAGACATCAATGTAACATTGCCACAGAAGTGGCGAACGCCCCAAGTGCACGAGTACGAGATGAACGTATTGTCACCTCCAGAGACTGCCCATAGTTCCAGCATCACAGCTTACATCAAAAATTCGTCGAGAGATATTATCGACCGTTTATTTTTCGAAAGTGATCTAACAGTGTACCACGACTGTTATATCTGCATTCAAACAGTAACGACCTACACGATGACTACATCCACAAGATTATACAAAGAAACAACGCTCTCGCAATCCACGCATACCTAGAATATCCTGAACAACGGTGTGAGACAGAAACATTAATGAGGCCAGCTAGCACATACCCAATCCACAGGGGTTAACCAGAGATCTGCGACAGAGTCCATTTTACCAAAGACTGCGGCACCTTTCCAAGCCAGCACACGAGGGTCAACTTCTTTTGGAGGGGGAATGATCTGGACCTTGTCCATGCTCGGGACCAATGGAGTGGCGATTGCTTGTAACCTTGTTGCAAACGGTTCAATACATCGAATGTGTGAGCAACGTCCATGACTTACCTGCTCTCCAATGCATGAGCCATTCCAGGTATCAAAGCGCTTCCCCCGATGACAAGAACAGCCTGAAGATGCTTGCGAATTTTATCATCGCCCCCGGATGCCCGAGCACTGTTGAAGATGGCAACATCGAGAGGAAGTTTACTTGCTTCAAAACAGACATCAATACCCAGACCACTGTAGCTCGAGGTCACAGGGGTGGAAGGCTGAGGAGGTTGAGGCTGAGGAGGCGTAGGCTGAGGAGATGGTTTTCCATCTCCCTCTACGTCAATTACATCCATAGGTGCATCACCGGACACAGCCGCAGGTGCTCCTGTGGATTGCGCCGAAGATGCGAGAGTCGGAGGTGGCGTCGCATGGGCGGTCGATGACAGAGATACCTCTTGCTGCTCTTGTTTGCCGGCATTTTCTATGATAGGGGCTGTCTCTTCCCCAATCTGTTAATACAGCTATCTCAACAATAGAGCTGTACATACCATCCCGCGGCTGAGTGATAACAGGATTTGGGGAGTGGCGAACATCCGTCGGAGCCGCGGAAGGCGGCGGGAGTAGATGTTGCGTCGAGATGATCATCGCTTGAGTCTGATGGCATGGTGTCATAGAAGCATGTCGTGGATACAGACAGGAATACATACCACATGGTCAGTCGGCTGTTCTATAATTTCTTCAGTGACGTCCGGATGGGGTATGGAGCGCAGGCCAATGTGTTTCCTGTCGAATTCGATCACACGGGGCTCGAATATGCACTATGTACAGGCAATGATCAAATTGATGAAAGCTGTAGTTAGCGAAACGCACCATGGGCGCAAGTATTATCTCATCATATGCCCGTAAGCCATATTTCTCAGTGGGTTTGCCAGGCTTGCGCACCACAAAGTCGTACAAATTAAGGGCAACATCACCCTATAACACCCTAAGCATCACAAAACCATCACCTGCGAACGGCTTACCTCCGCTAGGGTGCATAATCGTGCTTTCAAATCCTCCATGACGGCCCAATCATACCACTGCGCAAGATTGATATCGCGATAGGGAAAACTTATACGCTCTAAGAGAACATATAAGAATTCCGTGATATCGTCTCCACCCATATTGAGTGTAATTCTAACGGAAGGGATCAGTGGTAAGCTCTGTTTCAAAATGTATACTTTACCTGGATTCAGATATAATCAGCCCTTCATCCACGCATGCTATACTGGAGGTGACAGCACCGATATCGACAACACACGCGCTACTGATTCCTGCGCCGTATGTTGCCGCCAAAGACTCCTGTCTTCTCGTCAGGCCCCATTACTATCAATATATATGCATATGCGTGACTCACCTGCTGCACGCAGATCTGCTTGAAGCCTAATGAAACTAAGATGATGTTGACGAATTCGCGGACATATGCCCGATCATAGAAGTCTGGGATAACAAGAACGACAGAATAATCCTAGTGGTATTGTTTGACACCAATTATGAAAGGAGTGAGAAACGAAAAAAACCTTGTAGTCGGGTTGCTTGATATCAAACCTTTCTCGTAGTACAGTGCTGATAATAGTTTCAATATCATCCAGTATCATTTGATGTGACGGGTAATCCCTGGTGTTGAAGTTTTTTCCATGGATCGGCCACCTCACGGAATAATTCAATAGTTGAGGATTGGACAGTCGGAGCGCCTGGTATGAGAGATTAAGAAGGATGCTTAAATTTGAACTAGAATACATACTCGTTCGCCAACTAGAACCTCTGAATCTTCTAGGGGGTCTTGAATCCAGTCGACAAGGAATGGATCATTAATCTCGGGGATGATTTCAGGTTTGAATTGTTCATTAAAGGTGGACGCAATGCTTGCAGCATTCGGAGTGACGCGAAGTTTATAAAACCTCATACGCTCGCGAAGAGAAACAGTGATTGACGCAATTTTAGCATCAAACTGCGGGAGCTTCTCAGGGAATTATGCATAATGAAAGTGAAATGTACGTACAGGATCATCTGAAGTGATATTGACTGCATATTCGTCTCCGTTAGAACCCGCAGAGGATAGCTGTGGGGATTGTCCTTTCCTCGGACGCGAGATACCCTCGACGTAGGTCGGAAGCGGTGTCGGTGGTTTGTGTTTGCGCGCGATGACGTTTGGGATGGACGCAGGATTAACATCTGACGCCCTTCCGATTCTCAGAAAGCGCGACCCAGGATGGATGACAATAACGTGAGAGCCACGCCTATTCTGAGCAGCTCAGCATTTACCATCCGAATGATAAGCCCAACCATGCAAAAGCCCACCTCTGTTCCGGCAAGGGAGCTATTTCCTCTGCTGCTAGTTCTTTCTTTCGTGATGCATTACGCGCCCAAATGGTCTGTGTCTCCGATTTCAAGTAAGAAGAGCCCATATGCTTGGGATTTGGCCTGTATGCGGGGTCAACGATCAAGATGCAGTCAATCTTGGAGTCTACATACGCCAGGGGCACATGCATGGACGTGTAGCGCATGCCCGAGTCATCTTTTTTCGCGTTGGGGATTCCCCGTGGCATAAGTACGGTGTTGTAATGATTTGGGCAGGAATGAAAGCGGAAGGCAAGCGAAGACAGGTAATGAACGCAAATGAGCGTATGATTCAATTCCACACAGCTCAAGGACCAGGGGAGGTGTCATGGACCGGCTTCTGCCGAAGTGAGGCCGACGGATACCGACGAACAGCAAATATGCAGGTGTAGTAATATACATGATACAAAAATGTTGACATGGATGTGATATGGAAACATATTATAAACGAGACGGTCACAGCAGCTACCAAAATGCACACCTACGACAAAATGAGTGAACTTAATCCAATTAAGACAGAAAGTTCCTCTTACCACCCAGAAAAGCACTGACAGAGGTTCTCCAGTGACGTAGCCTGCAAGATAAGTTTATCCACTTGAGCGGGAACAGGAAGGACGATATCAGGGTTGAAATCACGCCCTGTTGATGAGGAAAGAAAACCCATCAATAACGCAAAGATTCAAATGCACGGAAACGGACGAACCTGTGAGCTTGTGTTGGACACGGTTGTAGACAAGTAAAGCCCGCTCATTCCGAACCTCTTGCCTCGCTCCAGGTCCCTCGAGAACCTCTGAAAAGGTGTAAGTTTCTCACTTTGAAGATGTACGCTAAATATATACCATTGAAAATATCGTTCTCATCAGCGCGCAGCTTACGAGTTGGGCCTTGGGGATATCCAGCAAGTTCAGCAGCACGAGTAGGATCAGATTCACCATCTGCTACTCATGTGAGCCAAGTTGAATGACAACGAAGTGAGAACACACCTTCTGGTCGGCGCGAATCAACGTCGGCTTGCATGAGCCGCCAATTAATCAATGGGTCATAAACGAAGGCCTCTAGGACTGCCATCAGGGACTCCTTATTCGCCCGCAGCACGGACATAGTAATCTCGCATGTATGTCGGAAGCTTCCTTCAATCCCACTGATCTACAACGCAACAGTGAGCTTGAAAATGCCAACAGTATGTCAAGTGTATTACCTCCATGGCATGCGTGAGCATACGGGTAAGTCTGAATGGAATCTTTTCGGGGAATTTCTCCCGATGCATAGCAACTTCAAAGCAGTCACCAAAGTCAATATGAACAACTTTGCCAGTCGTGCGCTCCAGTAAAAGGTTGGAAGGATGGCGATCTCCAAGACCGAGGATATGGCCAACCATGCTATTCACTGCTAGAGAGCGAGTGTAGGTTGCACGGCGTTCAAGCCAGTGTTCTGAATTTGCGCTCTTCAGCCATAGGACGCGGTACAGGTCCTGACCAGTGGTGTTCTCTAACGCATATTCAAATACTTCAACCTTTTGCAATAGCGTCAAGTTCTCGTAATCCGGTGCCATCTAAGATATATAAGCAGGAGAAATATGCCCTTTGAATAACAATGCATACCTGAAGCATCAGTCGATACTCTATGTTCAAAAGGACTTTACGCGAGTCTCGATAGTCGCGAACAAGGACATGTAAAGTATCGCTGTCCTTTACCCACCCGAAGAGACCAGCGTTGGGTGCCAATGGAATAACGGAGTATCGCTGGATATGTAAGCGCCGCTTGAAGCTATTGGTATCGACAGACAAGAGGGTATTGACGAGGCTGAATAACTGCATAACACGCTCGTCTTGACGCAAATCTTCGTGCCCTGTGTATAGCAAAGTCAGCGTTATCGCGGTGCTGGGCAGACCATCTCGCTACCTTTCAAACCATACTGGTAGTCCTGGCCATCGCTACCCTTAAGGGATAGTCGTCGTGGCCGCTGTTTGGAAGCTATGACAGTGAGCTTGGTAGCGAAGGATGCGATGCGAACAACTGGTCGGCCACTCTGATAGGTTCCTAAAATGCTCCTGTGAATAACCTGTACGGTTACCAAAGTGTAAATCCAAGGTCCATACCTGGCATCGCCAGATCAAGATTACGGGCTTTCAGAAGTTGAGGTGACACATATTGCAGATCTAGTGTAGTCAGCTGAGGTAGCTGCTTCTCCACTTTCCTAAAGACCTGAAAGCACATGGACAATTAAGCAAACAAAGGCGGTCGCCCACTTCCATCACTTACTCCATAGTAAATGTCCCAAGCCTTGTTCAGCTCTGACATCTCGCTGAATGCACGGTATCGCCGACAAGCCTCCCGAGCTTCGTGCAAGTCGCGACCAAATGTTTGCGCGAATGATGTCTCTCTAGTAGTTGTCGGTCCCTGGCACGCAATCCTGAGCAATTTCTGACAGACTCAGTGAATGTACTTACAGCTTCGAGCATCTCATGGAGAGGCTCCAAAGTCGCGATCATTCCCTCAGGATTCTTGTCGTTGAAGAACAATCGAGAAGCTTCTTCTAAACCTTCATGCCACATCTCGTGCCAAAGGATGGCAACACGGATGAGTTCATGACTGACGACAAGCGCTTGTTCCACGATAACAGGGCTGTGTTCTCTCATTCTGTCCATGATGGCCAGGGCTGCGTTCTTTCGAGACACACTTGAGGATTTGGAAGCTACCGTCAAGGGATATATGAGAGCCTGGGGGTGATGTTTTCCAACTTCGGTAAGGAGGTTGTTGATGTTTCGCCGGACGTTGGCGCTTGGGGTTTGGATACGGGCAATGATCTAAGGGGATATTTCAACAAGAGCTATGGGCCAACACTAATTCGCCCTCACCTGAGGAATTACTTCCAGCCACGTATCAACCTCGACCACAGAGAAGCCACTGGCCATGGCCTGACTGACATCGTCGTGTGCGCCAAACTTAAACCACAGCGTGAGTAACCTAAGTGTATCTTGCAGTGCATTCTCATTTCGGAGGCCAATCGAGCGGAAGAAACCTATTTCAGAGTAAGCGGGAGCCTGAACTTAAAACGAACAAACTGACCTTGAACCGCCTGCACAATATGAGCAGCAAGCCCACTCCCAGGGATGTCAATGGCCGTGCTTTCTTTTTGACTTTCCAGGTGACCGACGACCTCGAAATTAGCCAGTGCCCACGTATGCCAGGCTTTGTACCAATTGGGATCATAGTGGGTTGCCAGAAGATACGAATGCAGTATATCTTTGACGTTCCGCTGACCAGCCAGTGAGTGAGAGGCGTAACTAATATCAAGACACTCACAGCACCCCAGTTTTCCTTTAATTCGACTTGCCACTGTCCTTGCTTGAAGTAACAACGAGCCAGAAGACGGGAGAGTTCATCTAGCTTATGTTTACCCACACTCGATCTTTGTGAGTGATCCTTAGACTCCCCTTGCAAATCTCTTGCAAGGCTTCCAGAGAATTGCCGCAAGAAGTTGAGACTTTCCTCGCGAGCGCCGGTTGACCACATATATTTGAGTTGTGCATAGACAACATTAGGAGGGGCTTTCATGTGCTGGTCATCTCGGAGATGCTGTAGCTGAAGACAAGGAAGAATGAAATCGCTGTAGTCTATTACATTGTCATTCACGTACCCTTTCTGGCGAGAGCAATGAATTGATCGTCTTCTCCGCCAATGCCATGCGGTCTGATTTGCGGCACAGGTTAGCGAATTTGATCCACATAAAAGGGTCATCTTCTGGGTTGAGAACAAGGGCCCTAACTTGCAGAATCCGCTGCCAGGTTTCGACGTCCGGTTGACAGCCTTGTAGCCTTGTGAAGAGGGTGAGTGCGAGTTACGTAGTTGTTTCAAATACACACCTCTTCATCCAAGTTTTGCGCATTGCTGCCTGGCGGTCGGTTTGATCCGCGTATTGTTTATACACAATAATTTCCTCTAGCTCTGAGAGCATCTGCGCACGGACGAGAGTGCTGGATAGTGTTAGCACGCGTATTACTCAATGCACAAGCCCAACTCACTTGTAAGACCGGCCATATCCTTCCCCAACGAAGGAAGTCAATTCCGGCTCGAGTAAGTCTCTTGCTTTGCCGATTTCCTTGAGAGCCTTGGGGAACTGGTTTTGATGGACAGAAAGAATAGCCTTGTAGAACGCTCTATCGGGTGAGTCGGCCCTCATTGCAGCGATGTAATCATCCATTGAATCCCACTCGCGAAGGGACCATGCCGCTGCAGCAGCCATCGGAGCTATTTCACGGCGATCCTCGTGATTTGCATTGGACCAGTTCTCGTCTACTTGAGCTGCAAGTTGATCCCATTCACCCAAAGCATGCAGACATTTCATGCGCCCGATCTGGACATCCGGCGCGTCTGGATCTTCATGGGTTTTCTTTTCATATGCATTGAGTGCTTCTTGCCATCTGCCCAGGCGCTCGTACCACTCTTCATGCTTGCTGACGTCGTATTGCTCTCGCGCGATAATAAGAGTACCCCAGGCGGCATCATGTTGCTGGAGCTTGGTGTTGATTCCGATTAGTGCTTCGATGATATTCGGGGAGGTTTCGGTAAAGAATTCGAGCTCCTTGTAGTGAAGAGCTTTCGCATAGGCATGGAACCTCATAGCATACTCTCCTAGGGTGCGATGCTCGATGGGAAGCGGCTTCTCCTCGTGTTCCATGAACTCGGCTAAGCTGAGTAGTCGGTGCACGAGCTCAGATGGAGCGGTGGTGGAAGTGATGGCGCATTCGATGGATCGCACGAGTCCTTCCTGATTGAATGAGAAAAGCCGTCAGCGTGAATCAGTTGTGGATATAACACAATTTACTTGATACTGGTCGTAAAGTTCTGTCCAGCAGGATATGAATGCCGCATTGAACAACTCTTTCGCTAGAGGAGGGTGAATATCGACAAGACTCATGCAAGCCCGAAGGGCGTGCGAAGGAGACTCCTTCATCAACTCCACCGAAAGGCGATGCATCCACTCTGCCCAATCCTCCCTTGTGCTCACAGAAGACACGTCCCAGGCTTGCTTCAAATGCTGTTGGTTTACAGTCAATTTAGCAGCTTCCGCAGGTACAGAAATTTCTGCAGTCTTCGATTCACTGAAGGAACATCAGGAACTTATGACATAAAATAGGTAGGGAAACATACAGCAGGTCATGAGTGCCCGGCTCTTGCGGTAGGCGTTCTCCATTCAGAAGCTTCGATATCAAATTCTCATACCGGGGATGAGATATACGATTCCGGAGCAGGCACTATCCTGCCGTCAGTAATCCAGAAAGGAAGAACAAATGCATATGCACCTTGTTGATAGTGGGCACGAAAATAGCAAAGTCAGATCCAAGTTGGACAACTAATGCGCATAGGGTGTCCATCACCGCCTGCCGAAGTTCGTTGTTGTTTCCCTCTAGTACACGGATCAAGGGGTGCACAATGCGAGAAGCGTGGTCAGAGAAGTTGACGCGCAGGGATAGATGGGCTATAGTCTGTATTGCTTTCTTGCGAAGTGGAGTTGTAGCATCGGGTCGTTCGGCAGACTTGACAATGACGGGAATGACGAGGTGAAGGTACTCTTCGATATTTGACCCGAACGTGAGGAAAGAATCGAAGATCTTGATTTGAGTAGCCATTTTCTTCTCGAGGTCTCCTTCAAAGACTTTAAGAAGATGGGGCAGGATCGTTGGTAGAAAAGGTTTGAACTCAGCGTCCAAGGCCTTCCCCAGCGCTTCGATCAAAGACACTATGGGAAGCTGAAGAGAAGCATTCTCCCAGAGCTCTGTCACGAGGCCAAACACCTCTGGCATATAATTGCGGATATGTTGTTTGATGATCCCAACAAGAATGGCTAATTGCTGCAGATGAAATTCTTGCAGACGTGCTGTTGACGTGCGAGCAACAGCAGTAAAAGCAGGAATGATCTTCCATAGCAATATCGTCAATACGATGCTCGGTCGTACAAATAGCAAAAGAATCAACCCACCTGGGATAGGAATGCCACGCATTTCAGCCCTTGAGTCCTGAAAATGTTCATAATCGCCTCGATGACAGTGTGATGATGATTGCTAAGTGATTGATCTTTCAAGACAGCCAGAAGAGACGTGATTACAACCGTCTGGTAGTAGTCGTCGCTACCTGTCAACGATCCCGTCTGAGAAATGGCGACAGCATCGACAGCAGGAAGTGGCGTTTCATGCGTGGATTCCTCATCTGGCCTTGTCTACGGGTATGTCAGAAATTTGAAGCAATAATGCCCATCCCAGACAAACCTTCCGCCTGTATGGATCCAGAGCTCCGAGGATACCAAGGACTTTAACTACTTCTCTTACCACCTCACGGCGTGCATGTGGAGCAGATTCGCTTCGCAGAATGCGTCCCAATATTGGAAGTAACTGGGGGTAATCAACTAGAGGTGTTATGACATACCCAGTGCTAGAGCACAGCTGACCCAGAGTATGGAGCGCAGCGTCACGCTTGACATGAGCGGGATCGGAGAGTCTGGAGATGATGACTTGCATGAGCTCTGGGATATGAGGAGCCACATCTTCGCCACCGACAGCTGCTAGTTCCCCTAGACACATGAGAACATTGGCGGCTACAGCCGGGTTGCTATCGTTCGCCTTCTGCAGGAGGACGCGGAGCATGGGGAGTGCATATGGCTTTATGAGACGCTGGGTCGCGCTCACTAGGAGAGTAAGAAGGCGGGTACAATCTTCGCGATTTCGCCTGTAGCAAAAAAAAATCAGTGATTTATTCTGGGACGTATCGAACAATGCACGCACATCACGGTTGAATATTCTAACTCTGTCAAAAGTTGTATCAGGGCCTTGCGCAGGGAGGGCATAACATAGGCAGGGTTATGTTTGGCAAGGCGTCCAATCAAAGCGACAGCAGTAACACGATTCTCAAAGACCTCATCATTAAGGGCGATGAAGATCGACCTGACATTCTCCGCTTGAGCCAAATGTTTATCGAACCGCTCGTGAAGGGAAGATAGAACAGTTTGTCGGATGGCAGGGTCTTCGAATGACATTGCTAGTATCAGGTGGCCTATAGGAGAGTATAGATGAACTTACCTGGGTCTGCAATGCCGACTGTTAGGAGTTTATCAAGGACATCGCTGATTATTTCAATCGCATGACTGCTTGCTTGGTAACAAATTGGGTCCCTGACGAACAGCCTGCAGCAAGTAAGAGCACCAGCCCGTCGGACTTCTGGGTTGTCGTCTTCGAGATAAGGAAGTGCAGCATTACGGACAAACTCATTCAAGACATGACCTGCTCATGATGAGTACGTTATAATAGATAGTAAAAGGTCATTTACCACTGAAGTCGAATGTGCCAAGCGTGGACAATGCAAGTGTAATAAGCTCAGGGCTCTTCCCGCTTCTGGTGGTCTTCGCGAGTCACGTCTGTAAGGGTCGATATATATTTTGATTGGCTCACCTGAGACGAGCTCAAATCTCTTGAATAAGCCGAGACATCGCTCCGGACAAGAGAAGATGGTGCTCCGATAGCTTTATAGGGCTGCCCACATAAGATGATTGAGAGCAAATCCAGTAAACGATCTGACGATTTGTTAGTAAGAACGCCACGCGCACATCAACTAACGCACCTTGAATAGTCTTAAGCAAAGGAGGGATGTTACGCGCAATAGCCATCAGCGCCTGTCTGAGCGGCTCACTCAGCCCACATGCAAAGAATAAATCAAGTTGATCGTGAAGAAGTTTCGTGAGGTTTGGACCGACAGCCGAAGCAAGCATGCCAACGCATTGAAATATAGGTTCTTCTGATGGAGCATTCTTCTTTCTGTCAAAGGAATTCAAATGTCTGCATACAACAGCCTGCATATGACGTACCCCCTGGCTTGTAGACCAAGTTTAATTTGAGCCATGATGGAGTCTAGGAAAGGTTTCATATCGCTTCCAACAGCAGTAGCAGTGTGTCCAATGGCAATGAATGCTAAAGAAAGCAGATCAAAATGTAGAGCTTTCGACTGAAAGGGGGTGCGAACCAAAGGATCTCTCATTTGGCTTTTCCAACTGCGTCAGAAGGTGTCCCATGGATTTGTGCAGATAATGCTCCGAGAAGGTCTGCGTATCGTATGCAGCGAGAGTCGGGATCAGAGTGATGACCATTTTGCGAACAAGACCGTCTCGATGTGATTTGAAACGAAGAATTTGTTCTGCAGTATCCAAAAACGACTCTCGCATAAACTAAAAGGAAATTATAATGCAAATCTCATGATGATGGTGTAATCACTTGCCATGTCGCCATGCAACAATAGTTCTCGGTAGGTGAGAAGAGACCCGTGTATGACCTCAGGTTGTGACATTTTGAGACCTAGCTGCGCGTCCTGAAGAATCTTCACGAGATAAGACGTTCGTGTCTGCCGTTCACGCGTCGTAACAATCTCGAGGCATGCAGCAAGAAGCTCTGCAGCTCCCTCTCTGACAATGTTTCGAGAATCCCGGAGAGGTATGAGTATCTTATCAAACACGAGGCTGATGTGGGAGTGAAAGTATATCGCACTGTTACGTGCGAGCTCTTTGAGAATGAGCACACCGGCATAGCGGGGGGACTCCTGCTTGTCACCCTGCAGCAGCTCTACTGCAGCAGGAACTTCTAAATCCATGAAGCGCTCCCCGAAGTCAGCGCCACCGATTGCAGCAATTTGGCCAAGAGTTTTGGACGCGGCCAGCATGATGTTGACATCATGATTTGGCAATAGCTGTTTAACGTAGTTGTAGAACCGAAAGAGGTACTTCTTTGAACCAATAGTGTCCTCTCCTTCGCTTTCAAGGAGGTGATCTATATGACATGAGCTATACAAGCACGAAACAAGGAGAAGGAGACGCACCTATGGCCAGAAGCCCTCCCAACCTATCCACATTATTCTGACTATGCATGAGGTCGAACAGGCGCTTGTTGATATCATCATCCCAAAGCTTTGCTACCGCATCAGATGGCATTTCTGCAACAGTCGTTGCGACCTGCTGGAACATGAGAGGTGGCTCGTACACATGAAAGATGAACGCACATAACGACGTAACTCTGTTGCAGCTTGTAATCGAGCGTCGTGTGCAGGACTCCGCAGACCTTGAAAGATCTGCCCAAGATGATCTGTGTAGGCATACTGAGTTACGGACGCCATAGTCGTCGTCGCCAGCGTCCCGAATATTTCACTGCACGCCTGCAGTCGGACTACGGTTATGTAACAGTGGAAGAGAGACTCGGACTAAAAAGGCAGCAGTACTTTGATCGCGATTGTCCTGTTTACATCTATTGAATCTTAAGGGCGACTACATAATAATATATTTAGCGGTGGCCTGGGTCATGCGTCAGATTCTTCCCTAGCTATTTCAGCAAGAAGAATTCTGTTGTCTGGATTCTGGAATATGAAGAGTACGCCTTCATGCACATGACCAACAGGGTATAAAAATGGACGCAGTCCATCGGCCTGGTGGTCTAGTAGTATGATTCCTTGTTAGGGCAACAAGTCATTTCGAGGAGGTCCCGGGTTCAATTCCCGGCCAGGCCCTTGTTTTTGTTTTGAGAACGCTGCCTAGGATGTAATGCTGAATCACGATGTTGCTTGCATCAGCCTACATTTTTATGTATCGTTCTGAGTATCTGTACTCTGTAGTCAGTTTGACACCAGTCCGTGTGCGCATGAGAATCCCACTAAGTAGTAATCCGCAGCTTAAGTTCTCCGGCGTCTATACTCGGGTCCGCCTTGACTTTATCCCTGGTACTTACTGAATACCCGCTATCGACATGATACTGCAAAGCAAGGAAGGATCTTACATTCCGGAGCTACCTACCGCTGTGCACATCCAAGCTGGTCCGAACACACCGGAATACATTCAGCAGGTATCGTATACCCCAAAGGGCGCCCCTCCGCCGTACAGCGACCTGAACACGAACAATCTATTCAATGGACGTGTCCGGTTCTACTGTGGTGCCTGGCGGTAGGCTCGCTAATGCAACCACACTAAAGACCATTCCCCTAAAAAGTACATTGACTCAATATCCGGCAAGTATTATTCTGTATCTTCCACCTGCATTTGAGTTCAAGTCTGACCCGTGCAGAACGTACATCATCGACCCCGATATGTCGGGAGATGAGCCATTCTTTCTATAAGGTTTTTTATCCAGGAATAATGTCCCAGTGATAGGAAATGCATTTGACTTCATGTCTGCACCGCATACTATTTTTCGCAGTCGTTTCGGATCTATCTTTCTGACTTTAGCGACCAAAGGGTATGTGGTCAGGCGATAGTTGACGTTTCGACCCGCCATGGGGATATCGCCGTTGACTTTGCGAGTAAGCATTTTACAACTTCATTTCCGCAAGGTCAGGGCTCACGTTTCTTGAAACAGAGCTCCATTCATCCTGGGAAATGCATCACGCTGAAGGTGACTTCCAGTCGAGGTGTGTTGATTTTGGTAATAAATACTTGTATCGTGCATGCGAAGGTTCCACCACAGGGCCGTTAGCTTCGGACGGGCAGGCGTCGCAAATTTCATTTCTCCGCGCCCGAATCTGTCTCTTCTGTGTTATCAAAATCCAATTGACTCGATGCAGTTCCTGCAACTAGTTATTTGTCACCCCTTCTGACAAAATTCTACGTTTACCAGGCAAGAGTGTAGTACCGCTTCCCCGAAATTTTTGCGGGGATGTGCAAATTCGCAGCAACAAGATCAGTGGTTGTGACATACTTCCAGGTTTGTCCAGCAGCATCCGTAGCATGAAGAGGAGGAGAGGTAAAGCATTATTACGCGTTGGTGACAGCCCACCGACTTCAGAAGTAAATTCATCAATGGACCACTGTCAACTGTCCTCGCGGTTTGGAAAAATGGTCTTGGGCTTGAGAGCATGCCAATGCCACAGCGGCAGGATGGCATTCGGGCGAAAATAGGTGCCTTTTTCCGCGGCATTGGTACGGGAAGTTCTCTGCAGGATCTCGCACGACTTCATTTGACATCACGACCAGGTTCTTGATTGATGTGTAGATACACACGAATTAGCGCCCGATTCAAACATCTATTCCAGATGAACGTGAGCAACCATATGCGTGGACTTACCTAACCCCGATACTAGCGGAGACCGGATCGTACCCTGTTCCGCTTTCGACATGCACTGACAGCATGAAGCGCCGAATTGATAAACACGGTCATGTTGTCAGGGACCCCATTTAGTGATCCCCCACTTTTCTCCACCACTTTATCGCTGTCTCCCTGATGTCCTTAGACGCCTCCAATCATCATTCTAGCGGGTGCCTTTCTCTAAGACGCTTGTTCAAGTTGGGACCTGAACGCACATCTAAGAGTTCCTCCAAGCAAGCCAACTCATCCCATAAATATGGTCAGGCACTCAAACCATCCGATTCAGAAAGGAATGTTGATATTGTACGTTTCTTTACATAAAGTTTTTGTGAAACATACTTCTTGGTACTACCCCATAGACCGATCTGAGCTCTCGCGTGTTTTATGATACATGTTGTAACTTTGCGTGCAGCAAAACCGATGTTGCGACATACCAGTGGGAGGCCCCTCCCGTTTATTCAAACCTGTCTTTCCATGATTCCAATCGTGACAAAGTCAGGCACACCATCGAAAGCGTGGTGAACAAACTTGATTCGTCCCTGCGATCTTTAAGTCTCAAGATTCACAGTAAGCTCTAAAGGTCCAGCCTCGTTGTGTTTATCTGATTGTTACATACCAGGCCACCCGGAATTGATGTTTGAAGAAACGTATGCCGCACCACGTATCATATTTGCAAATCACTGACAGAATCTTTATAGTTTTGCTCACAATCTTCTCTCTGATTTCATGGAAAACCATGGATTTTTTGTAACGAGACATTATCTCGGTCTTGAGACTGCTTTCAGGGCCGAATACACCTACGGAAAGGGTGGCAGGACCCTTGGGATTAACTCTGAGATGGATGCATTGCCTGTGATCGGGCATGCGTGTGGCCACAACCTCATTGCAATTAGCGGTGTGGGTATGGCATTAGCAATAAAATCCGCCCTGGAAACCCATAAAGTTCCTGGTAAAGTGGTTCTTCTAGGTACACCAGGTACTGCCTTCGATCTGAGCACAACATGAGTCACTCATTTCTCTCCCTCAGGTGAAGAGGGCGGCGGGGGAAAAATTATCCTGCTTGACCGAGGGGCGTACACAGGGATGGATGCTTGCTTAATGTCCGTGTGTTGCGCGGGTGAATAAATCCAGTACATCACTGACACGGATGCATGACTAATTTCAGGTGCCATCCTTCCCCTGGACCTGAGCTTTCTTCATCTGTACCAACTTCTCTGGCAATGCAATCGCTAGATGCTGAATTCTTCGGACAATCGTGAGTTCTGTAAATCATATCTTGGCATGTGCTGATCCCAAAAGCGCTCATGCCGGAGATGCTCCATGGGAAGGCACCAATGCACTAGATGCTGCGTTCTTAGCATACTCAGGTGTCGCAGTGCTGCGACAGCAGATTAAGCCTGACCACAGAGTACATGGTGTCATTCAGGGCAGCGAAAAAAGAGCTGGGAACGGTACAGTCTGTCAACTTATGGCATGAAACGCGAGTAACGGACCAACCCTTTTGTAGTGATTCCTGACTATACCAAGATGAGATGGTATGTCCGGGCGCCGACGCGGGACCAGTTGGCGCGATTGGTAGAAAGAGTGTGCGCCTGCTTTGAGTTAGCAATATTATGCCATTCGCGCGATCGACGGCATCTGACCAGGTTCTGCAGGGGTGCCGCGTTGGCAACTTCCTGTCGTCTCAATGTCGCGAAAAGCACGCCCTATTACGATTTACGGCAGAACAGCGTCCTTGGCAAGCGGTTTACTCACATGCTTTTCGTCAATTGACACTTGCCTCCAGCGGGCGCCTTCTCTCAGGCGATCAGTGAAGAGTCTGGCATGACCGTCGGGCTATATCCCTCAGGGGCATCCACGGATTTTGTATGTTTGGACTTCTCCAATTCGCTTACAAGGGTGCTGATAAACTCGTTTTCCAGGGTAATGTCTCTTACGGCAAGTGCACCTCATGTTAAAGTTCCGCGACAAGTCCATGTTGACGTATTTTAGCCTTGCCTTCGTTACATCCTGCTTTCGGTACGTCGTTTGTCGCGACTAACTCTATACTTATTTGATCGCTTTGAACCTATTCAAGCCATCCCTACACAACCAAATGGAGGAAACCATTCGCCAGCGTTCGCTGATTCTGCGAGAACCACGGAAGCCCACGCAGCGTGTATGATTATCACCAAGGCTTTGGCGTGTACAGGCTTCCGTGTTCTGGAAGATGGGGATTTTTCCAGGCAGGTGTGTGTATTACCTTACGTTTGATCTCCCGGGTGTGTTCAACGTTAACCAGGTACGAGAGGCCTTCGAAGTCAGCCTGTGATCCAATCGATGTTGGAGTGGGGTGTACGTTAATGGATTCAGACTCAAAGATAGGTAACAGCCGCCTATAAATTAACGGAATGTTCCTCGCAGACCCCGTTCCCTAGTCATTTGGGAGGATAGTCATAAACAATATAGGCAGTCCCAGATCCAATTGTAACAACGTGTGGGCGAAATCAATTATTACGGGCCAGACCCAGCTTTAAGGAGCATTGGTTCCTACTTCAGCCTTGTCCTTCTCTGTTTGCTCCGCCCCCTTCGGTGGCGCCCAAGACGTTGGGGTCGCTTCTTTTCGGGCATTTCCACGTAGGTAGTGATGGCTTTGACTGGCCCGCTGCCGCTTCTACGACCATCCTAGAGTTAGACCTTACTTTTCTCAATCGCGTCCGTAATTCTGCAGCGGTGGGAATACTGAAAGTCTGAACCCCGTTACTCACCAAAGAAACTTCTGTTTCGGGGGAGAACTTGAAGTTCAGCGAACAAAGACGAACCTCGATAGGAGTCTGGAATCGGAATGAAGGCTGAGGTGGCCATTGCTAGGTGATGGAGGAACACTGATAATTAGTTACCTTGCGTGCAAGGTTTCTTGCACCCCGATAATTATTTCAAATTGTGCTAGATTTTGGTGGTGCACTCGCATTAATATTCTAGTTGGTTGCTGTACCGCCGTGAGCGTGTTTTCCATTTGTCCATCACTTTTGTCGAAGGCTTTACGCGGCTTTACGGTCACGTCACTTTTGTGATGCATTGACAGGAATGCGCCATCTCATAACCATCAGCGAATGAAAGCTGACATTCACCCGAAAGCCCCGGACGCTGAGTCAATAAAGTGTTCCAGCGAAGGACTGCGACAACAGTGCGATTGACATCCATAAAGATAGCGAGAAAGCACAACGCAGGATTTCATGCCAAGCGCGTTGTTGGCTCAGCACCCAGAAGTCATTTCACAATGAATCAAAAATTACGAACCAGAGTGAATGTGTACGTGCTTGATGAGTATAATGATCCTGTGGGAGTGGAAATGAAGCGCAGTCTGTAGAAGGTGCCCTAGTCCCTGGGAAATGATACACGTACTGAGACAGCGCTGGCGCTTGACGCCCACAGCATTATTAATCTGTAAGATATCCATAGTACGTACACATGGGACGCACCATAGACGACGACTTGAACAAATACTAGTACTCAGCTTCTACAACAAGCTGGGAGGTCATCTCCTTTGCTCAGCACACATCAGAGGTCATCAGTTATCCTCAGCTGTGATTGTAGTGAGTCATAACGCAATTTTGCCACTCGCTTATCAGAGACTTGAACCCTCACGAAGATACCCTGAACGCCACAGCCATTGCTGCATACATAATTCGGAAAACTTCCAGCTCGCAGCGTCTGGTGAACAACGCCGATGTATTTGAAGGGAAAAAAGATAGGCCGACGGTTAACCAACAATCTTTGCTCTCCAGATAACCAGTTCCAATTCGAAGATCACTGCGGGCTGGTGACCATAGACGACTTGTCGTAGTCGAGGTGCCTATTGTCGAGCATGTCTTCACCCACAGCTAAGATGCCGGTCGGACGTTGCGAGGCACACCGATTGGATAGGAGGTCTTACGCACCTGCCCGGCGGACAACGCATGATCACATGTTCGAATGACAGCTCACTCCAAATATGGGACCTGAAGGGCAGCGCAGAGTGGTAGTAACCGGAGAGATGATGTGGAAAGAACGAGAGTGTTCAGCATAGTATTGTCTCCAAACGGAAAGACAGTCGTAGCCAGAAGCGGTGATAGGAGAGTGAGATTGTGGGACGTCGAGACGGAGAAAGTCATCACCAAAAGGACCAAGCACACTGATATTGCGTGATTGGTGTGTTGGAGTGCAAATTGCGGGTGTGTGGTGAGCGGGTCCTGGGATGAGACGACAAGAACAATTGTTTAGGATTGGAGAGCGGCAGAACAAATCAAGACCGGTCACAGTGCGACTCGGAAGCACAAGAGTATGAAGGCGAGGACCCGACAGCACCAAAGATTGCGACTGATGGAGACGCTATTAAAGCCTGGGATGCCAACGCAGGGAAAGTGCTCTCCACAATCGAACATTTGGAGTTTGGCATGGACGTCGGATGACAAGAAGCTTATCTCCGGATCCCCTGCATGGCTGGATTAGGATATTTGACACCGTCACGTGGCGGAAGGGTCATGTCAACCCCTGTCTTTCCTGCCAGTCCATGCCATTACTCTTGCGAGTGCCCACCGTGCTTTTGCACTTTCTTCTTCGATAGAAACCCAGTACACAGACAAACTAATCTTACTACATAAGTTCGTCATCGATATCAATAATCATTCGGTGCTTTCCACACCGGTTCAACCCGGGGCGTAGTAAGGTTCGTCCACTCTCTGAATTGCGTACTCATCGGTGCGTATCAGATACATACCGGATTCCCATCACACCAAGCCTTCGTGTTGAAGTCTCGTGCGTTACAGGTATGGGTAATCTCACGCGATCGTCTTTGTGTCCCTACTACGTTCAAGTTGCCCAGCGAGGCGCATATCCAATAACTATTTCCCCACATGCCTGGCATTGAGGCATTTTCACAATCCTTTGACGAAGTCCATGTAGCAACCAACAATTGATGTTTTGGTTGTGCTGACCAGTGATATGTGTGCATGTGTCCTACTACATGTTCATCACAATTTTTCGCTAGAAAGGCTTCAGAACGCTAGGCATGCAATAGTGCAATGAATACACATGCGCAAGTTAAGCCTATCCACATGACAGCCTCTAACTGTGACCACTAACTATTACAGGTACGAGAGGCCTTCGATGCATACTGAGAGTGGGGTGTACGTTAATGGATTCGGACTCAGGGATAGGTAATTGCAGCCCATAACAGAATGTTCCTTGCTGAACCCGTTCCCTAGTCATTCGAAAGGATAGTCATAAACATTATAGGCAGTCTCAGATCCAATTGTACCGATGCGTCCACGAAACCCACTGTCACTGACTTAGGCTCAGTTTTAAGGAGTATCAGTTTCTCCTTCAGCCTTCTCCTTCTCGGCTTGCTCCGCCTCCTTCGGCGGTGTCCCGGGCGTCGAGTTCACTTCTCTTCGGGCTTTTCCACGTCCGTGGTGATGCCTTGACTTGCCCGCTGCTGCTTCTGCGACCATTCTAAGTTGGAATGATAACGTTGAGCATTAGTTCGCGCGGATCCACTTGGGAGTGACGCACCGCTCCAGTTCGCGTCTCTCCTCGTCAGTCCCGTCAGGAAGCGTGCTTTTGAATATGTGACCCATGATCATCAAGCCCTGTTAAGGAACAACGCAAATTCACGTCAGGTTTAGATGTAGACCCAATTTCCCAGTGACGCACCTTGGCTCGGTTAAACAACGTTTGGTCATTCGCGTCTTTGTCTTTGAGCACGTTATCGACAACCTGAATAGGAATAGTTAACTGCCGCCAGTAATCCTACATACGCATGCCTGGGACGTACCTCTCGGAGAACCTGGACGACTTCGAAACGCGTACCTCGCCAGGATGCTAGCATAATCTAGTGCGCGTTAATTTGTCTCACCCAACTGTACATGAAAATTACCGGAGCACACGAACCTTGCCTGTAACATCCTGCTCCAATGCTCGCAGTTCATCCTCGTCGATTTCTCCCTTCGCCTGCAACCGCTCCATCTCAGTCATCAGGGCCTGCACTCCAAGTCTATTCCACATAAGCTATAAACGCGCGAAGAGGACAGGTAGATGAATGACGAACGCGCTTCCGATGACGCCCCACGCGTCCTTTGCCATTGAGCCCTTCTCTTTCATTCGTGACCAGAAACCTGCACTGCGCCAGATAAGTAGTCAATAAGACCAACCAAGGTACCACTCACATCCCCAAGAACTTCTTCGACTTCATGAACGACGTCGCCTTCATCATATATACCGTCCCAATTGCATGTAGCAGCTGTCGATTTCCCACTTAGATGGTTGAACATCATAACCCACACCAGCCGCACACACCTCAACTCCGAAACTCTCAATCTTTAAATCGTCTGCTTCAATTTTAATCTTGGCTTCAAATGCCTTTGTTTCCGGGTCATTCTTGTCGCCAGGTGCTTTGGCATCCACAAAGGGTCGTAGTCGCTCGATAAGCTTGTCAGTAAGCGTCTTCACTCGTTCCTCCATTGAGCGCCTGCGTTCCTCCTCAATCTCCTGAAGCTTCTGCTTCTGTTCTGGCGAGAGTTTATTGCGCTTCTTGTCCTTCTCTTTGCCTTCCTTGCTGGGTGAGGACTTTCCACCGTTAGAAGGGGTCGGGGATGACAAAACAGAATGGCGCTTGGAATCATCATTACTTGGTCCAGGTGCGGAAACGTGCGGTTCGTGCGAGAGGGCTGGTGGCGAGACAACAATGCCCTCTTTCTCAAGCTCTGCACGATCCTCGTCGTTCATTACTGTCTGCGCCACAGACGTCATCTCCTTCATCAAAGATATCTCGCCGATCTGTGGGTATCGTCATACAGTCAATTATATGTTTCCGTGACGGATGGGGTTGAAACATGAAGATCAATGTGTAAAGGAGGGAACGACGCACGTAATCTCTGAATCTCTCTCCACCAAATACGTTTGCGAAGAAACCTGCTGCATCTTCTAGCTCTGTACCCTCCTTGTTGACCTACGCAAACAGACGTCTGAATTTCAATCCTTGTATATTTTGAAAGGTTGGCGTACCATACTCTTCCCATTCTTGTCATACACCGCTCTCAGGTTCTAATTATACTTTAGTTGAAACCATCAGAGTTGATGAAAGAAGCTTACAGGATCAGATAGCACCTGATATGCTTTACTGCGTCTCATTAGCCCACTGCAAATTCACAAAAGGAAAAGGAGACATACCTTATGTCCTTGAACTTCTCTTCCGCGCCATCAGAGGAGTTTTTATCTGGGTGGTACTAGGGCAGATAAGCAACATATTTCCGACGCGAGACTAGATAGGCGGGTGCGCACTTTCATTGCTTGCTTCCTGTAAGCCTTTTTCAAGTCTGTATCGTTGACGTCCACGGAAACATCCAGCTACGTCGCTCAGGGTCAATGCATTCAATGACAACGTGTGGCGTGCTGCGTACCAGGTCATAGTACTCTGTCTCGACCGGTGCCATCTCGGTGATTGGAATTATATGTGAGCTTGGTGTTTACTGTGTCTCTATAGGTGTGAATGGTGTCGTGACTGTCGTCTATTAGATGGAAGCGAAAGAAATGCGGATAGTGAGAAGGAGATGGATCAAACCGAGCTATGACAGTCTTTGGATGTGTCAGTCCAAGACTCCGACTGCGCTAATAAGCTCAGCAAGCAGCACAGCCACTTGTGGATTGAGCAAACTCAACACCTTGAAATTCATGCCATATAAATTGTAGAGGGTAAAATTGCGTTCACTTTACAGACAAAACAGGATGTATGTCCAATAAAAATTGAATGCTACAATGGGGTGTAATAAAATAATAGTGGACTCGACCGATCCCTCAGAATAAGGCTGGGTAAACAATGCGTAAATTAATGATATGAAATAGGTAGCTAGAGAAGTACTGTTGTCTCCGACATCGAGTCGGATAATGGTTATGAATCCTTGACACTTTCATTGTCAAGCGCAAGCACGCTTGTAGAAAACCGCACCGATTTCCGTGGCGTTGTTGGACGCGTTCCCTCACTCCCACTGCCCGATGACGCCCCTGATTTAATCCGCGGCGACATGGGTGTAGAACGGTAACCGAGCATCAACTTCGACATACGAAACTTTAGGGACAGCAGTGACCGCGCGCCATCAGGTGTCGCGATACTGGTAGAGGCTATCGTAGACGAGGAGGGAGTTGCACCGAGTGATGGGATTGATGTCGGAGGATGACTGTTTACAGTCGTGCCGGCACTGATTTTCTTAAGGGAAGAACGGGAAGGGGGTGGTGGGAGGCTATGCGTGGGTCGGTGCGGTGCGGTCGGATCGTGGGCATTGTGGGGGTGCCGTATGTGCGAGGGTGAAGAAGGTGCAGAATGTGCCTGGTGGCAGGGATTGCGGAGGTGGGGTGTGTGAGAGACATGGAGACCCATTGCGATTTGCTCAATGGTAGGGCGAACAGGGGAGGGGTCTCTATATCGCGGGTGCATTCGCGGAGGGACATAAGGATCGCGTTCTTCAAGGGTAGAGTACATGCCTATACCACCGCGCTGCGCAACGATAATGGAGTGAATGAGAACCATATGAAGGGGGTAGAAACGTTCACTCACTAGGTGGCCTGGATTTCTTTTTCTTGAGGGCATAAGAAGGCTATGGCTGATGGACTTGCGCATTGAAAGGAGAAACCGGGATGCATTTCCACTACGTCGAGGGCTCTGCGGAGGCAATGGAGGGTTATCGCTCGAAGAAGATGATGCGAGGGCATTCATTGTGAATGTGGCTGCTGATACAGGCCGGGCGAGTTGGAATAATGAACTGAGCTCAAGGGTGCGCAGTTGACTGCGAGCTACTGCGAGTATGAGAAATGACTTTGGGTAACACGTGTTGTTGGTGTCAATATTGTTCGTGGTGCTGTACATAAGTATGACTTGTTTGATGTGAAATCATACATGCACTCTGCAGCTGCGCTTCGGAATTGCAGGCAGGGATTTAAGATGCGGAACTTCACGACATCACGAAAGTTTCGGAATCCTTTTACATAATCTGGCAAACCGGTACTTCCAGGTCCTGACGGAGTTTGAAACCTAACGTGGGAGCACCAGCTAACGGGTTATGCAGTATTCACCTTCAAGGAAATCGTTATCTTTATGGCGCTATAGCCAAGTGGTTACGGCGACAGATTAGAAATCTGTTCCTCTTTGAGGGCGCAGGTTCGAATCCTGCTGGCGTCGACGTTGATTTTTGATTTTTGATTTTTGCTTTTTCTATCGCTAGCCAATACAGTTTCATCACATCCCTCCTCACAATAACGTGCCTTAGCATATACTTCATTCGCGCGCGCGGGACGAAAAATGTAGTTCACCGTCAATAGTGTAGCGAAGAAAAAGTACATAAACGACGATATTTTACTCATCAGGCACCTCAATCTCGCCAGAGTTAATACCTTCGATGACATCGTGTGGGGGCTGCCCATCAACTGTGCATCCAACACTTTGAGCCGTCCCAAGAATCTCTTTTACGCCACCAGCCAAGTCCTTTGATAGTGACTTGGACTTCATCGTTCGTGCAATCTCGAAAATTTCGTCAAGAGTGACATTGCCGGAGTGCTTGATGTTTTTCTCCTTTTTCCGGTCACGGGGAGGCTCTGAAATGATCGATATAATTAGGGAACCAACGCTAAGTTGGGCATACGTACCCTTGAGCGCGCGGATCACAAGGGAGGAAGCAGAAGGAACAACGGAGACTGCTGCTTGCCGATTCTGGATGGTAAGCTGGACAGTCACGCGTAGACCCTTCCACGCAGAGGTAGCCTTGGCGATATCTTCACCGACCTTTTTGGGTGACTGGTGGGGCATCAACATCGTGTCCTAGTTCAAACCTTTGCATGGACATACCAGACCCAAAGGACCGATCTTGGGTGCAAGGGCGGACGAAGCACCAACTTCTCCACCTGTTGCCCGGAGGTAGATGATTTTTATTTCATTGGGGTCCTGGAACGAAATTCATGTCAGAAGTTATGCAGAAAATCGGGAGACGGACGAGCTTGGGGGCCATGGCGAAGGGTGAGGAGGTCGGTTACAGCGTCTCACGATATGACCATAAAAATAAAGTTCAAGATTCAAAGGTAACTGTACAGTTCTGACAAATAATACACACGTGACCGCTGCTAACTTTGCCACCACGACCACTGGCACGTCATCCAGACCTCTACCGCACACTCCAGTCCTCTGTCAAGGTGATATTACTTCCAGCACACCCATGTTCATGCTGCAGTGCATGCCTGAGACTCAGTGCTTGTTTTTCTCTTTAGCCATGAAGCATAATATATTTATATTATCCATCTAATCCTGCTATGCTAATCTTAAAGTATCTGTTGTACTTCTAGTTACACATCTACTGACGTGATTCGATGATCCCAGTCCGCCTGCAAAAACTTCTTGACATCTCTCGTCACATCGATCACTAGTAATTCGTGCTGCTTTTGGAGTTTTCGAACAATTCCTGTGAGTGTTCTGAGATCGTGGTCGTGTCATAAAGTCATCACCACACAATCACCCTGCACGCCAGTTCCCACTGACGTGGAGGTACACCTTCAGCAAACATATGTCCTGTCGTCAAAAATGTTGCGGAGGACGAGATTGTACGATTTTGTTCGTGAAATTGTTACAACATGGCTTTTCCCTGAGTAGTGTATAAATCATACAGATCTATGGCAGCCCTCGCAATTTCATCTACGAACTCCTGGTTGGGAACATCCTTCCGCGAGGTGATGGTATATTGCAGACGGTCTATGTATACGCATGAGATGAAGCAGATAAACCTAAGCTTCCAAAACGCACCGTCGTATCCAGTCATATATGCCACCCCAAAGCCCTCCGGAACGACTTCACCCCATCCGTACGCAGGGAAATGGTCCGAGAAAACAGCACTTGTGCTTAGGACCCAGTTTCCGGAGCGTTTGTACACTGGGTCGCTAAACAGCTCTGGAACTGGCTCGCCTTCTTTCAAGCAAAGTTTCAATCCTGGTATTTGCTTGTCAGAATCGCAAAAAAAGTCACGGAGGGGAAAATACTAACCTAGCATGTGACGGTCTACTCCTTCTCCGGTTCCCGCTGCCTTCGCAAGTGCAATATGCGTCTTCGCAGCGGCATCGAAAAGCTTTTTCCGATCCTCGGGGCTGACGTGAGGGTCGTCCATCGCACGAATAAAGGTGTCCGATTGTGAAGTGACGACTCTGATCGTCTCCGTCCGGCCTTTCCAGTACTTGCGTGTAGTTGCTGACTCATATGTCCCTCCCTCCCTCTTCAGCCTCCGTGCACGAAGGAGCCTCGCATACGCAAGTTGGATGATCATCTGGGCCCATGAGTCAGGGGACACCCCGAATGTCTTGATGGCGGCCTTGCCATATGGCGTGAGGTGATATCCCATTGCTTGCGAATCAGCAAGATCGTACGCAGCCTTCGATGCCCTGTCGATTGCGCCACGCGTCGTTTCGTCTACTATGAAATCCAATGGTTCGGGTGTTGGTGGTGGGGTGCCAGATGGAGACCCGAGATCAAAATCAGGATCTGAAAGCCAGTCGAGAACCTCATCACACATGCGGGCTGTGGGAGTGCCGTCCATAACGGAGTGTTCGCCCATCATCCCAGCATGTGCGTTGTCAAAAACAATGAACTGGACAGGCTTGTCGACCCAGCGATTCTTGAGACCCGGTGCATCAGATGTGGAGGGGGAGAGCGAACCGTGCCATAGAGAGCGACTGAGAGTAATGGGAGCGGTGGGAGTGTCGGTGTCAAGGGAGATTAAGAAAGCAGACGAGTGTATAGTATGCAAGATAGAGGCATTGTGTGGGTCTGCGGCCATGTGAGCGTGATCCTAACATTGTTCAGGGGTGTCAAGAGGAATGCGCAAACATAGATTTACCTGTGCCCATATGTCACGATTTGATGCGGTCAGAACGCCGACTCCAGGGTATTCGTCCGGAGTAGAGTCGTAAATGTGCTGTATCTGTCTGCAGCAAAAGTGAACATCGGAAGCACGCTACAATGGGGAAGGACCCACTTCTCTAACTCAGTCATACTAAGTATTCGCCCACCTACAATACCCTTGATCTTCCAAAACCTATTCTTCCTCACCACAATGATATGCCCTAATTCATCTGCATCGGCACCGGCATGGGAGACACTCCAGTCGAGTCCCTGCAGACCGGGTATACGGCAACAATCAAACATCCACCTATAAGACGGTTCACAACTAAAGAACATCTCCGATACCACTACGTACCTATACGTGTCCATACAAAACTCTCCCTCCTTTGTGCGGTCAGACGTCACCTGACCGCTCTGTAACTTCCGGCGAAAGACGAGGGCTCCACGTGCAAGGCCAGCAGCACGAGCCGCAGGGGTTTGAGGAAGGTGGGCGGGTTGCTCGTCAAACCCGTCTATAAACCATCAGGCAATGAGAATGAAGCACCGCAACACAACTCACAGTAATATGACACGTTCACCACAACCTGCGAAAGCGTCAATGAGATATCATGGATGGTGGAGGTGGACATACTGAATCTCGATAACCCAGGTAGCCCAGATTATCCCACCACTCCTCGAGCCAGTGCTCGCGTCCATTTGCATGTTCAAGGAGACGGGACTGCAATACTGTCCCTAAGCTTGCGTGCGATCCCAATGCGTCAATCTTCCTCGAAACATCAGCAAGTTCAGCTTCCGAATGTGCCAATGGCAATAATGAGATCTTCAATCGCTCGAGGGTAGCGCTGAGATCTGGAACAGGTAAACGAGGCAGAGCGGCACGTTGGGCCGCAAAGTTAGGTATTGGAGGGGCAGCTGCTTTCCAATTCAGTGGACGTGGACCAGTGAGAGATGGCATATTATGGATCTTTCTATGTGATCTCAGACGGACTGTGGAGAGAAAGCGCCTAGTGAGCATAACTAAGTCTGAGATACTTGCTGGCTAAAGACTATTTGAACCTGTCGATCGGAACCAAAAGCGAATATCACGAGCGTTCAAGTTGTGAACGGTTGTTGGACCCGACCGGCTTTTAATTGTAGCCGGACCGGACTATTACCGTCGAGATTCCCAGAGGCGTTCTCTGACAGTGCCATGTATCTCAACGACGACTCAACGATCCGATCGCGCCGATACTATAATCGATTCTATCATACTTCACCCACTAGTACATAGATCTTAGGCAGGTTTCTTGCTGAGTACATAATGTATGTCGTAAATTATGGTACGTAGCATCAGTACTTTCAGTGACTCTAGCGCACCTACACCATCAAGGGTGTGCCGTCGACATTTTCCTTTCATTTAAAACCACTGCCTCTGAGTACTCTGTGGAATCAGATAATGATGAAGACCCAGCTTCAATGTTCGTGTTCAAGTCGCATCGTGGACATAGAGATACTTACATGTGTCCAGGGTGGCTTGGGGCAGCCTGAGCAGTGAGGGTGGGTTATCCATAGCAATGACAGAATGCAGCGAGTTTCCATCAGCAATGTTATGTGTTCGTAGGAAGTGTATGATGTCATTTGCAGAGTTGAAGCAGATCTCATCAACATCATTGGCTGGGTACGGTTCCCGCAAGCCCCCATGCATATTAAACAGCATACTATATTACAACATGGCCCTTGCCTGAGCAACGTGCAATCGTACATATCCAGTGCAGCCCTGGCAATCTCATCTATGAACTCCTGGTTTGACAACTCCTTCCGTGAGGTTATGCAGACGGTCTGTGTACGTATGAAATGTGACTAGGGCCTATGAACCAAGCTTCCAGTACGCACCATCGTATCCAGTCATGTATGCTACCCCAAAGCAGTCCGGGGCGACTATACCCGATCTGTACAAATGAAAATGGTCAGAGAAAATAGCACTTGCGATCAGGGCCCAGTGACCGGAACGATCATACAATGGGTCGAACAGCTCTGGAACTGGCTCGCCTTCTTCCGGGCAAAATTTCAATCCTGGAATTTAATCGTCAGCATCGCAGAAAAAAGAAATCTACAGGCCAGATAATCATCTGGGCCCATGAGTCAGGGGACATTCTGAATGCTTTGAGGGCGGCCTTGTCATTTGACGTCAGGTGGTATCCCCTTGTTTGCGAATCAGCAAGTTCGCACGCAGCCTTCGATACACTGTCGATTGCGTTGCGCGTCGTTTCGTCAACTATGAGATCGAATGGTTCTGGTGTTGGCGGTGGGGTGGCCGATGGGGACCCGAGGTCAAAAGAAGGATCAGCAAGCCAGTCGAGAACCTCATCACACATACGCGTAGTGTGGGTGCCGTCCACAACGGAGTGCTCCCTCATGATCCCAGCACGTGTATTGTCGAAGACTATGAACTGGACAGGCTTCTTAATTCAGCTGTTCCTCAGACCTGATGCATCTGATGTGGAGGGAGAGAGAGAACCGTACCATGGAGAGCGGCTGTGGGCAATGGGAATGGCGGGAGCGTCAGTGTCAAGGAATGTGAGGAAAGCAGAAGTGTGAATTGCAAAATAGAGGCGTTATGTGAGTCTGCGGCCAAGTGAGCGTGGTCCTAACATTGTTCAGGGGCGTCAAGAAGAAGGCGCGAACATAGAGGATGTTATGTCGAGGTCAGAACGCCGACTCCCGGATATTCTTCCGGAGTAGTGTCATAAATGTGTTGAATCTATCTGTAGCATAGGTGATCATGGGGGGCACGTAACAATGGGGAACTCAATCATATTGAGTATTTGCCCATCTACGATGCCCTCCATCTTCCAGAACCTATTCCTCCTCGCAATAATGATATGCCTCAATTCATCTGCATTGGCTCCCGAATGGGAGACACTCCAGTCAAGTCCTTGCAGACCCGGTAAACGGCAGCAGTCAAACATCCACCTGCAAGGCGGTTCAGTGGAAGAACATGTTTGAACACGCAATCACGTACCTATATGCGTCCTCACAAAACCCACCCTCCTTTGTTCCGTCGGACTTCGCCTGACCGATCTGTAGCTTCTGGCGAAAAACGAGGGTTACACGTGCAAGGCCAGTAGCACGAGCCGCAGGTGTTTGCAGAAGGTGGGCTGGCTGCGCGTCAAAACCATCTATAACTTACTGTCAGACAATGAAGAATGATGAAGCACCGCAATGCATCTCACAATAATACGTGACACTTTCACCACAGCCTGGGAAGGCGTCAATTGCATAGAATATAATGCATAATGGAGGTGCCAGTGGACATGCTGAATCTCGATAAGCCAGGTAAGCTAGATCATCCCGCCATTCCTTGAGCCAATTCTCGCATTCATTTGCGCGTTGCAGAAGACGAGACTGCAATATCAAGCCTGCGTGCGCTCCAAATGTGTCAATCTTCCTAGAAACTTCAGCCTCCGAGTGTGCCAATGGCAACAATGAGGTCTTCAAGGGTAGTGCTGAGATCTGGAACAGGTAAACGAGGCAGAGAGGCACGTTGGGCCGCAAAGTTAGGTATTGGGGAGGCGGTTGCTTTCCAATTCAGTGAAACACGACAGTGGTATCGAGAAAGTGCCTCGAGCTCAGTAGGCTAGTGAGCCAGTCTCCCCTTAGACAAAAGAGTGATTCCTTCTATTTGCCGTCGTACCCAAAAGGCTATATACAAGCAGGTCAACATTTATCCGTTACTCCGGGGACTGACCCGAATCGCGGATCAGTTTAATTATGATAGTGCCAGAGTTGGAGTTGATGTGCTCGGTCACGGTGTTGAGCGTCTGTCCAGGTGGGAGTTCCAAATGACGTTGTACCTACGTAAAATACACTATCTTGGAATTTATACATTCACATCCAGCGGCGCCATATACTGCGGTCGTCGTCGTCGTCGCTGCCATCGTCAACAACTCAATACTCCCTGCTGTCATTGTCCTTGGCGCTGAGGAAGAACGTGTGACCGAATTTTATTTCGGCGATAGCCAAACTTGGCGCAACCGCCGGACAACCGAGTCTTGTGTGATCTCGATTCTCGATTCTCTTACCGCACAGCCAACTCCAGCACCAGCGACACCGTGCGTGACGATATCTCTTTTATTTGCAGTCTGTCCACAGTTTCCTTAGAGGACCGATTGATATATACGGGCGCGATGGACAGGCCACTTGGGCCACGGCAACCAGACAAGCGTAATGAAGCATATGAGTCCATCTTCGGTCGACCACCCGCTTCTCACCACCACCAGCCAGGTCAGTATGGTGGTCAGCCGGTTCTACAACAGCCCCATTATGCACAGTCAATGCAACATGGCATGTCCATGCATGGCGGTCAATACCACAACCCACAACAACACCACGACCAACCATACCCATTGCATGACAGGAGGGCATCCAATTCCTTCGCCCAGCCCCCAAACTACTATCCAAATCACTTACCACAACATCCCCAACAACACCACCAGTCGTCATTCAGGCAGTCATATCCCCATACAGCTGCATCCCTGTCCCAAATCCCTGCACACCACTATACTCACAATCCACAGTACACCCGTCCTCACACCCTGGCACCTCCCATCGTCCATGGACGGGCTAGATCTGTCGTCAGTTCACCCCATGCTGCTGGTATAATCTCCCCACTACCAGACGATCCACCCGATGAGTCCCTCGAGGTTCTCACGAGAGCTGGCCTCACCCCTGCACAGGCTTATCAAGCTCAAGTTTACCGTAACACCCCTGCCAATCAACAGCAACTTAACCAGCAGGCCAACTCCACGATGGAACCCTCCTTGAACGGCAGCTATCGTCGTGTGTCTAATGACGTTCCCCGTCTCGGCGTTAATCTTGACCTCGAGGACAGTGGCCTTAATATCGATTTCGGCACTGATCAGGCCCCCGAAGAGTCCACCAGCGAATTACCATGGGCATCCAGCTCCACCCATAACACAGGTGCAAATGCAAGAGAATACACACGTGAGTCACATTCTCCCATATCTGGTCCCGTTACCTGCACAATGAACTGATTATGCCCCCTTGCCATCAGAAGTGACACCCTTCTCCAAGCCATATCGACACCCAAGCCCACTTTCCATCGCGTCTGACCAGACCAGTTCATCTGCTAACTCACGACCACATCCCCTCCATCTCGACACCGCCGTCATGTCCACTCGTAATTCTCTCATAAGCACTTCTCCTGCTTCCTCCACCCTCGTCGACCATATTGCTGCTTCCACCAACCGTCGATCATCAGACTCCGTACGTACGGTTCCAGGCGCTGCATTTCGTCGTGACCGTAATACACAAGACCGATCCATGTCCATGTCTGCAGCTTCCAGCAGTATCCGCACCATGGTCGACCGCGGCATCCGCCCCCCGGTCCCACCTATAGGTGAGAGTCACAATAGTCCGACTGCCTCCACACGAGCGCCGCGCAGAGCACCTATCGTATACCCCGCACTCCTGTCTCGCGTCGCGGAGGCATTCCGCGAACGTATCCCCATTCAGGATCGTATCAAGGACGGCCTGACATACAAGGACGTTTTTGATGGGCGTGAGGCGGTCGACAAGATTGCGTATATCATCAAGACTACCGACCGCAATCTCGCACTGCTTCTTGGTCGTGCTCTTGACGCACAAAAGTTCTTCCATGATGTCACTTACGACCATCGATTGAGGGATAGCGCTGCAGAGCTGTACCAGTTCCGCACCAAATTGAGCCCGTTTGTGAGCGGAGAGCTGCAGACAAACTTTGGAGACAAGGAGGAGGATGGAGATTTGAAACTGGAGCGCCCACTGCTTAAGGCTGGAGATTCGGGGCCGTCTGGACAGGGTTCGAACGACTCGCATGGAGATACGCAGGAGAAGGATGCCTCACCTGTTACTGAGATCCCTGAACCCCACGGGGGCCAGGGTTCAGAGAGCATCGATGAGATGCCTCTTCCCTCGGGTGTTTTCACACTGCTAACAGACTGCTACTCGCCGACGTGCACTCGAGATCAACTGTGCTACAGCATTGCGTGCCCAAGGAGACTTGAGCAACAGTCGCGGCTGAACATGAAGCCACAGCCTGGGCTCAAGAAGCAGATTTCCAGGGAGAGCTTGGGTGACTTTGTGGTGCGTGGTATAGTCATCCTTTTGACTTGTCGCTGATCATGTTCAATCTGAGCAGGAACCTGGCACGTTATGGATACACTCCGTGCCGCAAGAAGTTGTCAATAGCGTCTCTGACGCCGAGAAAAGACGTCAAGAAGCTATCAATGAAGTCATATACACGGAACGTGACTTTGTTCGCGATATGGAATACCTCCGTGATGTGCGTCCTCGTATTTCGTACTAGCCCTCCTTGATTAATCTCCTTATATAAAGGTTTGGATAAATGGGCTCAAAGATAGTGATATTATCCCCGCTGAACGTCGCGCGGACTTCATCGCACAGGTCTTCTGGAATATCCACGAAATTATCGCAGTGAATACCCGCCTTCGAGACGCGCTCAACAAGCGACAGAAGTCATACGCTGTTGTGGAGCGCATCGGGGACATCCTTATTGATGCTGTGCCGCATTTTGGACCCTTTGTTAGCTACGGTGCACACCAGCTGTATGGCAAGTATGAGTTCGAAAAGGAGAAAAGCTCCAATCCGGCATTTGCGCAGTTTGTGGAAGTGAGTCAATTTTAGCGTGGTCCTTGTTGGAGGTTGATGGAGTTCTTGCAGACTACGGAAAGACTGCCAGAGTCGCGCAAGCTTGAGCTCAATGGGTACTTGACGAAGCCTACAACGCGATTAGCTCGATATCCACTACTTCTAGAGGCGGTCTTAAAGCATACCCCTGACGACAATCCAGATAAGCAGACACTTGCGCAGGTGGTCGTTATTGTTCGCGAGTTCCTAGGGAAGGTGAACGTGGAGACAGGCAGGACCGAGAACCGCTTCAATCTCTTGCAACTGGACCAGCAGCTTGTGTTCAGGCCAGGAGAGCAAGTGGTCGGTGTCTACTTCGTTGTCGCGTCGCTTTGGGTAATTGTGCTGATTAGGTGAATAGGATTTGAAGCTTCAGGAACCTGGTCGTGAACTGGTGTACAAGAGTGCTCTGAATAAGAGAGGAGGCGGACAAGGGGACAGCGGAGACCTACTTGTATATCTCTTCGATCACGCCCTACTGATGGTAAAGCAGAAGAGCAAACACGAACAACACAAGGTCTACCGACGAGTAAGTGCCCAAGTTACATCACCAACGCCCGCTTCTCACCTCGATCCACACCTCAGCCGATACCCCTTGAGCTCCTCTTAATGCATGTCCCAGATGACAACTCCCGTCCCACCAACGCTCGCCAGGGGAAAACAGTCACGAAGAAAACCAGTTTCAACCATGACGCACCATATCCACCTGCGATTCCAATCAAAGTTGACGGCAAAGGCGGGTTTGCTATCACGTTCATACACCTGGGGCGCAAGTACTACCAGATGACACTTTGGGCGAGCACATTTGTGAGCCACCGCAAGTGGGTCGAGATGATCACGAAGCGGCAGGATTTGCTTCGTGAGCGGAGCGCCGTGTTCGAGATGGTCACTATGTGCGAGGGCTTTTTCCTCGGCCAGAATAGGGTCAATTGTGCCGCGCCGTTTGGTGAGTGAGGGACTTACTTTACGGAGAAGAGTGCTAAACGTCTGCAGCGAGCGGAAGGAGAATTGTGTATGGGACGGATGACGGAATCTACCTGTCAGATTTGACTCAACCAAACCGGGACCCGGTCAAAGTGCTGGCTTTGCTCGATGTGTCACAAGTTGATGTCCTGGAGGATTATCAGTTGCTCATCGTGCTTTCAGGTCAGTCTTTGTCATATCCATGTAGCAGCATTTTATTCACAGGTTCTACTCTAGAGCGACAAGTCATTACTTTCCCGCTGGAAGCTCTCGACCCCATGGACCCGATGTCTGGTTTGAAGCGAGCAAAGCGAATATCGTCGCACACGACATTCTTCAAGGCTGGCACTTGCCTCGGAAGGGTCCTCGTCTGCGTTGTCAAATCGAGTCCGCTGTCAAGCACGATTAAGACACTGGAGCCGATTGACCAGAACATTCGTGGACGAAGTAAACCGACGTTCCGTAAGCTGCTGCAAGGTGGAAATGATACGCTGAAGCCGTTCCGAGTGAGCTTTTTCATGTATACGGTTGTTTTAAAGACTTATCCTGCTGTAGGAATTCTATATCCCTGTGGAGTCGAGTTCGATACATTTCTTGAAAACGAAACTCTGCGTAGGGTGCACGAAAGGGTTCGAGATTGTCGACCTTGAGAGTCTCGATACGCAAGGACTTCTTGATCCAGCCGACGCTTCACTTGATTTCGTAAGGAAAAAGGAAAATCTCCGCCCGATGGCTATCTACCGAATAGAGAACGAGTTTCTTCTGTGTTATGACGGTATGTCTTTCATCAAACTGACCTCCGGCAAACGACTCATTCTTGCCTAGAATTTGCTTTCTATGTGAATAAAAATGGATGGCGGTCCCGACAAGATTTCATGGTTCACTGGGAGGGTTCGCCCACCGGTTTTGGTACGTTCTGGGCAGGTACATTGTGGCCAACACTAACGCAGTCTGAATTAGCTCTTCGTTTCCCATATGTCCTGGCGTTTGAACCGACATTCGTGGAAATACGGCATGTTGAAACGGGTCTCATGTCGCAAGTTATTCAGGGGAATAACCTTCGTCTACTGTTTGCAGACATGCCACCGTCAGCGACACACTCAGCTCATCCGCAACATCCGTACTATGCGCAGCAGGGATATAATCCATATCACCAGGCACCTTCAGTGCAGTCATTGTACGGACAAGGGTACACGCCACAGCCTCAACACGGACGGTACACACTATCAGGGCGCGACGAGATCCTGATGGTATCTGACGACCGCGTGCTGACATTACGGCTGACCACGGGTGCGGCACAAGTTGGGTCTGATACGATGTCACTGGCGTCGTCACGATGACTATGATAGTATAGGTATTTTTGTCCTTCCTGGAGAAGTTTATTCCGTGCATGACTTTTTGCGCTGATGTTTCAGACATGGTACATATATGAGTATCATCTGCTGTGATTTGTTCGTTCGTCGGTTCATCCGTGATACTAGTAGTATACTATTACCCTCATCATAGCATATATTTCTATTGCATTTTTGTAGTCCTAGCGATAAGACGGAGCTGACCGGCATTCCAAGTGTTGCCGGAATGGCTGCCGAGAATCTCCGAGAATGTACTAAATAGCGAAATCAGGAACCGAACCAGACGCCGGATTGCTAAATTTAGATACAGTCCATATGCTTGGCAGACTAAATATAGCAGGTGTAGTGATGGGAATATAGGTTTATTGATATTTTTAACAATAATTCCCTGGGTCGTTTGTTTTAAGTCTATTCTAATTTTCCTTCCCTCATTGAAATTTCTCCAAGACAATTGTTGTCCCGACACTCTTTTGACTTTGTTCAGGTTCCGTCCGTCATGCAGCTGCAAACTCTCGTCGTTCTTTTATCGTTTCTTGGGGCTGCCAGTGCTACTCACCAACAACATGCCCGTCATCAGGGAAAGAGGCAGGCCGTTGTCACCTCGTCTTCCACGTCCGCAGCCCCATCCACCTCAGCAGGTTCTGCTTCCTCTGGCCAGTCTTCCTCCTCCTCGTCAAATTCACCCGTTCCGACCACACCAGTTGGTACCACTATTCCTCCCTTGAGTTCCATCACTTCGGGAATGGCAACGCCCTCTACTATACCTGTGACTGCGACATATTCCGCAGGTGCTACGCCTTTGATTTCGGGGGCCCCAGTTTTGCCCACTCCATGTTCGTTTTCCTTGCCGACATGTTTTTTTTTTACTCCGCTGACAACTGGCGTGTAAATAGTCGTCTTCGTAGCTTCACAATGGCCTGCCCAGGACCAAATTGCACCTACTGGTGAGTGTTTAATTTTTTAATGTGTTTTAACCGTTCGTCTTATCATGACCCAGATTCAACGGAGGTCACACAGTGGCTGCAAGAACTTGATGGCTTCGACATCCCGGACCTCGATCCTACCGCAGATGGTACTTGTGTCGGAGACCCGGTCGCTGCTTCGCAAGCTGCGAGTCGTGGCTGGTGGACTTGCGGTGGTTACACCCGCTCCACAGATATCACCGCTTGCCCAGACAAGATGACATGGGGCGTCAGCTTCGACGATGGCCCCGGTTTCTATAGTATGTATATTTTTTCTCGCGCTGTAAAATTAGTCTCACGTGTTTGAACAGCCCAGTGTGTTCTGTTTGAAATCATTAACTATAATTTTCTCATTGGTTGATAGGGAGCTGCTTAACTTCTTGGCTTCAAAGAACTTGACCTCAACTTTCTTCGTTATTGGTTCCCGTATCGTCGAGCGTCCTCAGGTTCTTGTGGAGGAATACATGGCTGGGCATGAAATCGCTGTCCACACCTGGTCGCATCGCGTACGTCCTGCAAAATCGATTTTACGGATAAAGCTGACCGTGCAATAGCCTCTCACCATGCTTACTACGGACCAAGTCGTGGCCGAGCTCGGCTGGGCACGCAAAGCTATCAAGGACGTTATTGGTGTTACTCCCACTTTGATGCGTCCGCCTTACGGCGACATTGACGATCGTGTTCGTGCCATTTCCCTGGCAATGGGCATGGTTCCCGTTATCTGGACTAGCACTGGTACTGGTTCAACCTTTGATACCAACGGTGAGGATCCCACCTCTCTACTCGGGTTCAAAACTAGAGTTTAATTGTTAATGACTGTAGACTGGAAGGTCCCTGGTGGTGTGGTCACAGGCCCTCAGTCTTTCGCTACTTTCGAGGCTATTCTCAATAATGCGACTCAACTGAACACTGGGTACGCAGCAGTTCGGATGATTATTACTTTTCTCATTTTGTTGTTGTAGATTCGTCGTTCTGGAGCATGACTTGTACGCACAGACCGTCGATCTTGCGATTGGCTACACGTTACCTGCTGCCATGAACTTCACTCCCAAGCTTACTGTTCGTAGTTTTCTGGTTTAGTGTGGATAATTGTTCTAACCCTCGGTTAGCTCGACTCGATTGGTCACTGCAACCGCATTCCCACCACTAACCTTTACCGCGAAAGTAACCTAAACACGAGCTTCCCTTACGCAAACAGCACCAGCGGTGACCCGTCCGTCCCTAGTGGCTCGGGCGGGTCGGGTTCGAGCTCGGGCTCGACTGGTGGTGCTTTCTCGAATACCGATATGCCTATATCTATGGTCGTCGCTACATTATTTGCTGCTACTGGCGCCCTCCTCATGTGATCTGACGGATATACCATTTACGCAATACTAATCTAGATGGACGCACGGCGACTGTAGATATCTTCTCCATTTGTGGACAAGTTTGTTTTCTGGATGCTGCCTTATTCACTGTGATTTAAAACTCGTCGGTTTCTCTTTACTGTTTGATACTTTGTAATTTTGTGGGAAGTTTGACACTTTGGAGCAATGAATTACTCGGTCGCCTTGCCTTTATCAATATGCGGTATTCAGGAAAAGTTAACTACGGTGATAGCCGGTATTGACAATGGTCCATTAGGGACTACACTTTTATGTGCTGTATGCTTACTTACCGTGACCAGCCGTATCATGGCCTCACTCATCACCGCTGTTCGCTCAAGTATGCGCCCGCAGTGTTTTCTTATATGAATTGAGCGCTAATGTAAACATTGCAGGATTTCTTCAGGCGATCAGATCTGTCAATCCTCCAGGCCGATGGAAGGTCCTCGTGGTAGATGAGCACTCGCAGAAGCTGCTAGGCTCCGTTCTCAAGCAGTTCGATATCCTTGAGGAGAATGTTACTTGTGAGCCTTGTTTCGGTCGATGACAAGCAGGACTCATAGGCGTATGGTCAGTGATCGAATCGATATCCAGTCACCGCGAACCGCAGCAGTTCGAGGCATTGTACTTACTCATGCCGACGACGCAGAATGTCAATCGCATCATCAAGGACTTTAGTGACGGACGCCAGCAGTATCTCGGAGCGCATTTGTTCTTCGTTGATGGTATGCTTTCTCACCTGACATGCGCATCGACATTTATTGAGGATGGGTATGTGGTTTAGGGTTGTCGGAGGCCTTGTTCGAGCGCTTGACGTCATCCCCTGCTGAACCGTACCTCAAAGGATTGCAGGACCTGTTCATCAACTTCTGGGGTGAGTCCCGCGGGTGGGTCTCTCGCGACGAAGCTTGATGTTGATTAGGACGCCTCCGTGTGTAGCGACCGAGGCGCAAACTTTCTCCATTCAGGCACCAGGACTATTCTTCAACATTTACAGCCCACCGCGGAACGATGTTGCTTTCAAAATCGCGCGATCGAAGCTTGAGGAGGAGCTGCGATTTGTTAGCAAGAATGTACGCATTTGAATGCGGACGTTTGGCGGTATGTTTGTGAACTTAACTATCTGCAGATCGCAAATGTCTGCATTACCCTCAACGAGTTCCCGTACGTTCGATACTACATGCCAACTCACCACCTTCCCCTCGGCCCCCTCAAACCCAATGACCAAACTCGTGCCCCTCCACCCCCTGAAGGAAGCGCTCGATGGCGAACCAATCTTGCTCGTGGAGATGCCGCACGCGCGTACGAGGCTGCTGACACGGAATTCGTTACGAAGTTACTCGCCTTTATGGTCCAACAAAATTTGGACGAGTATAAACGGAATAATGCGGAGTTCCCTGTGAGTTTAATTTCTGGTAGCGCAATGTCTTCCGAACAACTTTTTGATATAATGATACCAGAAACCTTCTGATCCTCCACGACCCCGTGGTACGCTTATTATCACGGACCGATGTATGGATACTGTGACACCTTTCATTCACGAGTTCACATATCAGGCTATGTGCAATGATCTGCTGCAGATAGAAGATGGCACTAAATACATGTCTGTTTCCGTATGCTGGCACTAATGCTCACTACTGACAGTGTTTATAGGTATAAGTTCCAGTCATCGCTTGGATCTTACGAGGACAAGATCGCCACCCTTTCTGACGCCGACTCCGTATGGACAGCTGTCCGCCATATGCACATGCGTGAAGCGATCGACAAGCTCATGGCGGATTTCAACAAGTTCATGGAGGAGAATGCAGGGTTTAAAGGGGAGGGTGCGGCAAGTCTGAACGATATGAAGGATATGCTTGCGAGCCTGCCACAGTATCAAGAGCAGAGAGAGAAGGTAAGTGTGCGCGAGCTTGCCTATATCCATGTTGCTGATCCTGTCATAACATTCAAGTTCTCCTTGCATCTAAACATGGCGCAAGATTGCATGAACCTGTTTGAGAAGCAGAAGCTGCCGCTGGTAGCCAACGTTGAGCAGGTATCTGTGATCCGTTCTTACAATGGATTATGCTAAGGATGTTTAGTGTTGTGCCACTGGACTCACTACAGAGGGGAAAACACCGAAGACACTTGTTGAGGAAATGGTGCCCTTGTTGGATAGCCAGGAGGTCATGTTCGTATTCGGATAATCACTCTGAATTACTGACCTGACAAGGTTGAATAGAAATGCCAACAAAGTACGCATGGTCGCGCTTTACATCCAATATCGTGATGGTGTACCAGACGAGGACCGCCGACGATTGTACCAACATGCACGGCTGAGTCTGGCTGATCAGGATGCCGTTAATTCGCTGGTACATTTCGGTGTTCGGATAAGCAGAGTACGCATGTGGCAACTGTAATTCATCGTGTCACTCATGGTTGCACCTAGGGACCTTCGGACAAGGACACGAAGAAGAAGCTCAAGCAGAAGGCGCCCATTGACGACGAGTATGAGCTCTCGCGATACCGACCTCTGCTTCGGACAGTGATAGAAGTACAGTTGCTTTTGCATGCAGTTGGTCTGTGCTGAAAATTGCCCAGGAACACGTTGCCAACAAATTAGACCCCACGCTCTTCCCCTACGTCAAAGAATCTCCAACAGCTCTGTTGCCGGTTGCAAGCCTCAAACAGACAGCACCCCAAACCACTTCACTACGCAGTGCGAAGCCCAGCTGGCACAAGGCTGTACGGCCAAATGCTCCTACAGAGCATAAGCAGCGTGTTATTGTGTTTATGGCTGGTGGGATGTCATACTCGGAGATTCGAGAAGCTTATTCGTTATCGACGTCGCTAAACAAGGATATCTACATTGGTGCGTCTCTTGTTCCATTCAGGAATGATTAAGGGTATTAAAGGCTTGTCAACTGTAGGCTCAACGCACAGTATCACGCCCCGTAACTTCGTTGATGATCTGAGAGTGCTTGAACTTTCTGGGGTCGGCTCACGCGCTGTCCCAAACGGCGTCTCGTTGGCAGGAGCACATCCTTCTTACCAGGAGTACTATGATGAAAAATACTTCACACCGGATCCTCCGGCATTTCAACGCCCCACACTACCTGCCACCAAGGAGTCGAAACACAACGCCAGCAAGCTAGTGAAGACACCGTCATCGATTTCGTCGTCATCCGCGTCATTGACCATGCCAGGGGCAGAAAAGGAGGAGAAGAAGAAAAAGAAAGGGCTTTTCCGATTCTGATTACTATCATACCTCTTCTATCCATTTGTTTGGCTCTAACCACCCAGGGACGATATTCAGCTATCCGGAAATGTGTAGATTATTATAGGGTGTCGTTAATGACCTTTTCGATTGTTTCGTTTTCTCAACTGCCGATAATCATTGGATGCGAGATAGTGAAATATAGTGCAGGCGGTATATTACATGCGAGTCTATGCAGAATACTCCAACTTGGCTGTAAAAATTGTTTAGGAAAATGCCCCAAGCACAAAAAATTGCAACTCACTCTCGTGCTTCTTAGCATCGCTGACCTTTCGTGCAGCTTTAGTGAGATCCTCTTGGACGATGTATTCTCTTTCGCGGGAATGAGTGAAATAAGCGCTTGCCAGGGAAGCTAGAACTCACCGGTCATCCCTGATAGCGAACATGCCTGCCTCTGTCACCACATTCCGCAGGTCGGCTCCATTGAACGCATCCGTGAGCTGCAAGCAGAGTGAGATGGAGTACAAACGAGATCAACCATAACCCACCTTTACAATCGCCTCGTAGTCAATGTATCCGCTCTTGTTCACGGGTTGCGCGTGGATCTTCAAGATCTCCAGCCGCGCTTGCTCGTTTGGTAGAGGGATCTCAATCTTCCGGTCTAGTCGACCGGGACGGAGGAGGGCAGGGTCAAGCGTGTCCGGTCGATTTGTTGCCATGATGAGTTTTGTCTTTCCCAGCGAGTCGAAACCATCCATTTGGTTCAATAGCTTTGTGGAAAAGTGAGCCAGACCTCCAGCAAGAAAGTGAACGCAGGCTAACCTCCATCAATGTTCTCTGAATTTCACGATCTGCACTGGTACCCTCCGAGAACCGCCTCCCGCCGATGGCATCGATTTCGTCCATGAATATGACGCAGGGCTCGTGGTCCCTTGCATACCCGAACATTTCACGCACAACTCGAGCACTCTCACCGATGTATTTGTCAACGATAGCTGAGGATACTACTTTGAGGAAATTGGTTTGGAGGGTGGCTGCGACAGCACGGGCGAGGAGCGTTTTGCCCGTTCCTGGCGGACCGTAGAGGAGGACGCCCTTTGGAGGCTTGATGCCGACCCGGAGGAACAGTTCTGGGCTGAGTAGCGGTAGCTCGATCACCTGGGGAATATAGGTACAAAGGAGCAGAAAGAAGTGTAGTAGACGTACCTCACGCAGCTCTCGTACTTGTTCACCCAAGCCACCGATACCAGCAAACGATGCTCCTCCAGGGTCTTCCAGGCTCATCTTGTAAACCATAGGATCGACTTCTCTTGGGAGGATACGCATAATTGTAAGGGTGGTCATGTCAAGAGATACTCGTGTCCCTGTCTTCAGCTTCTCTGCTGCCAGGGCGGGGCGGTAAGAGACAACATAGCGAGGTCCTGATGATGCCTTTACGATGACTGTCTACTGATTGAGCGTTCCAACAAAACAAGAAAGTCAATGGCACCGACATCGTTCGTCATCTAGTTGTTTCATGACCTCTCCAATGATCTGCCCGACGGACTGCACGGCCTTGATGTCGTCCTCGGTCTTTGCGTAGTCAGCCTCTAGGTCTTTTAACGAAAACCGCACTGGATGGTGATAATGTCAGTACGCTTCGAATGCACGGGTTCGAAAGACACTAACAGTTCTTGAGACTCTGGCTTATGTTCTCATGATTCTGCATTTTCTGGAGTAGAGTTTAAATCAGCAGTCGTGCTGAGCGGGCGGCTCACTTACATCCCGGTAGCTCTTTAGAGCATCCTTTCTTCGTTGATCCATGGTGGCAGATGGTGTTGGGTGCTTAAGTGACGAACGCGAAGGGACGCGTCAGTAGAATGTCCTATTTGGAACTTTGCACGATTATGAAGGATAAATGAAGTCAACGCTTCATCGGCCTGGTGGTCTAGTAGTATGATTCCTTGTTAGGGTTCACCCAATTTCGAGGAGGTCCCGGGTTCAATTCCCGGCCAGGCCCTCGTTTTTGCGTCAATCATTTTCTTTGTTTTTGCAGACGTGATGGCAGAAACTAGCTCCTCCGCAATGCGCATGACTTCCCACAAGATCGGTAACGCTTTCCATGTTCAAATGCTCACAAAGATAGGATGACACCAGCAGCAATAAGCATGATGAGGTTTAAATATGCGTGACGTTGACTGCAGTCACCCGGACAATTATTGTTCTCACATCGCACATGACCTTGCAAGCAAGATGAAACAGACTTTTAAACTCAAAGGCCCAAGCACCTATAACATGTTGCCACTCGAGAAGGACGCTTTGAAATCAGAAGTCCATTTCTATTATCCAGCATTAATATTTCAGCTGAACTCACTTCCGAACGCACCCTCCCTTCATATACGGATCCTCCCCGCTCTTGCTGCATCTGTTTGTGGGTTGCCAGCGCACGCCACTTGGTGTACCACAAGTCGGCATTCACAGTCCATGCCAGATTACAAGGCCACGGTCACAGCATATAAGCACCAATATCACATTGCTCGCATGAGGTAGAACGAATGAGTACCACTGGCATGATCGGCGGCTGCGGGTTGTTCGAACTCCATGCTTCTCCTGCCACACACTCCGAGATTGTCTCAGATCGAGCCTGCCTGCGGCAAAAAATCTCAAAACACGAACGCAGGCAGATTGGTTACGAGTTTAACCTGCAATATGAAATAGTGACTCAACTGGCAGCCTGAGTCGCACGTCGGAACAGTAAGTTGTGTTCCCCCTTCCGCAACAGCGCCGTAATTGATGGCGCAATGTTGCACGTAGTTCGTTGGTTAATCGAGTAGTATGTTCTTCTGGACAAATTTCACTGCCGCTTGCGAAAAGGCTGTCGGACTGGGGGACGCTCAATATGATATGATTTGAATGCATGACATATGGGTGAATGACTTGCACGCCACATGATAATGCACAACTCGGCATTGGTGCATCATGATAATTGCATGGATGTCAGCCCCAACAGGAAGCCCTAGTTAGCTCGTTGTGCTTGAGGAGCACGGCCTTGAATCCATTAACCTACCAGAGCAAATATCCTTTGTTGTGCAATTTTTTACTCCTCACCAGTGAGATAAGTGGATCTCAGCGAAGTCCGAGTCAGATAGTTCCCCCGGTCGTCGAAAATACACAGTTGAATGTCTGATAACTTGAAGGTAATGATGAATAACACGTCAAGTCCCGAGCGAAGCCTCCAGCGCGTAGCTTTGTACACCATAAGATTAAACAGGCAAGGCTTCAGGAGGTTCGCGATCATTCACTGGCAAGTCAGGTGACCAACTCTGTGATTCTCCAAAGGGGCTGGCCGGAGGTCGAGCTGAGCCTGCTGCATTACTTACAGCTGCTCCCTTCTACTCTACTTAACACTTCATCGTCTCATTGATTTCCGCCGGTTTGCGCATCGTATCGGACATTCACATCCCTTTTCTTAATGCACCCCAGACTTCCACCTGACATTATTGATGTCGATGCTCTCTCGTCAGACGAGGAAGATGACGACGTGGTGCTGTGCACCGGATTTAGGGTAAACCGACAACAGGCGCGTTTTACTGGAGCGTTTATTTCGCCAGCTACCCGACCGCCTGCGAGTATTACGCGCCGGACGACTATTATGAACCACCAGCCAGTTGCGTCCTCGTCCCGTTTGCCTGTGCCCCCACCTCCGAATTTTCAAACCACGAAGTAGTAAGTTTGCCTTCATACGCAGATCGGCTTTAAGAAGGCTTCATTGACCTTCTCTTTCCCCCGGTGGCCTCGTGCAGCAATCCTACGTACACTTACACTCGCTCGGGGCTCTCAGAAGTGGTCGAAAAGGTAATGTCTTACCGTCTCGAGTGTTCAGGTGGTTGAGGACTCATGGAGGATCACCTTCACCCCTAGGAAAGGAGGAAAAAGAGGTTCGCAATGGACATTGGAGAAGGTCCTTCTAAAAAACCCGCAACCACCTCCACCATCGCAATGGCAAATGCTCCCAGTCGGCAAAAGGAAAAACGCAAGCAGCAGTCTTTGGGGAATGTGCAAGTCATAGATTTGTGCAGTAGTGACGACGACAACCAGGCAAAGGTGAGCGTTACTGCTGAACCATGTACTATTTATGCACTCGCCTTTTTAGAAACCTAGGCTCATATCTGACGATAACAACCTGGAAGTCGACCGCAAGCCTGACATATATGCGAACGATGAGAACGCTTTCCAAATGGACGTCAGTGACGACGTACGCAACAACCATGATCCGAACAATTCCTTCCCTATCACAAATACAATATCGCCCCAACAACTATCATTCAAAGAACCTGAATATGACTCTGAAGAGGAGTATGCCAATTACATGGCTTCTCTCAACATCTCGGATGAGTCCCATGTAAGGGTATTTTCAGTTGATACTACTCGTTTACTTAAATATCCTTCGTTCCCAGTGGAAACCAATGTCGGCCAACAACAAGGCTGAAGACCTTTCCCGAAATGTAGATATAAAAGTCGAGCCATCATGCCCGCCAGGACTGCATCCTCTGCGTCCAAAATATTTCGCCGTACACTATCCAGTTACTCCTATAGATCCATATTTTAAGGACTCGGGCAAATTTATCTGGGGGCAAGTGCGTCTTGGTCTATTCCTGTTCCATTTCGGGGGTAACACAGTTTAATTCAGCTGAATTCAATTCGAGGTCTCCGACCGAGACAGAAACCACTCCATCGGCTTCGAATCGCGAGCTACGTACCGTCAATGGGAAGCGCGCGCTCCCTCAAATTATTTCAAGACCTTGGGTACGACAAATTGGGTGTTGTTGAATCCCACCAGGCGGCATCGGGTTGTGAGTGATGTCTCGCAATACTTCGAACTCCCTTCCTGATGAGATTTTCAGACGTAAATAAGATTGTTCAAGTCCAAGGAGCTATTGTAGCATGTGCGGCAGCATCTGCTGGAAGTCCTGACTATTCTCAAGAAGAACGAGAGGGTGTGTATGTTACGATTTTCATATTTTCGGAGACGCTTATTTCCACAGCACCACTCCCACCAGATAATAATGCCGGAACATTGGTAGTGCTCCATCAAGGCCGATGTAAGTCTGATAGCTTACAGGAGGACAATGCTTTAATTACACTCGCAGGCCACGTTATTGATGCTCATTGCATCGATCGTAGAGGTGGTTCTCTCTCCCAAGAGTCACACTTTGACTGAACTGCGTTATAGCTTCTTCGAAGAAATATTACACGGTAAATGATATTTCATTCAATCCATTGAAGTACGATTTGGCCCTGATTTTACTGCACTCGATGGGCTAACGGTCATTGTAGTCCCGACCAGTTTGTCTCCACCGGAAATGATTTCAAAGTGCAAATTTGGCAGCTGCCGAAGGTTGATGAAATGGAAATGAGCGACTTCATCATTGACGGCCCTTGGATGCTGAATTCTCGTTAGTTCATGCTTTTTTTTTCCATTGTACTAAACACGTTCCCGTCCACCAGTTACACTTGGCGATGCTGCCCAGGACTTGGTGTATTCATCCGACGGTACAAATCTTGCTGTGTCTTGTCGAGATGGGTTCGTGCCTCATTCAAAATGAATGGAGTTGGAATTGACATATTCACCCAGCACCATTTCCATTTTTAAGACCATGGACTTATTTACTTCGTCACCATGGGGTAGAACTATGCCTCCGCCTGATCCAGGGGTAAGGCTTCATGCATCCCCCCTTAGTGCTGGCTATGGAGCGGGTACTGTACTGTGGGGCTACGGTCCTACAGAGCGCCATATATACACATCTTCAGAACCTCACGACTCCGATGGTGAGGGCAAGGACAAAGGTTTCCATTGTGCCCATGACGTATCACGAGGTACACAGTTGTTTCGTTTTGATGCCCACGAATCAGGCGATGCAGCTGCAATAAGTCCAGACGGTAAGCGAGTCTATTCACCTATAGCTTAATATGTATAATCCTGTGCAGGACGAAGTTATGCGTTAATCACATCGGGCGAGAACAACCGGCATCCGCTGAGGTTGTATGACGTTGCTCGCAAGTTGAGGCATCCAGTCGCTGAAGTGACACTCGAACCATCTGTCTCACAGTCTGCGTCATTCGAAGTCACGAAAGCAACCTTCTCTTCCGAAGGACGACTGCTTGCCGTGGCACGGTCCGACAATGCACTGCACATGTACGACGTCCGCGCTCTGGAAAAAGGTCCGCTTGCCAGGTTCCCACATGACGAGTTAGAAGCAGGTTCGACCGGATATGGTGTTGTTCAGGCATCCTGGGTCGAGGGGCGGGATCGGCGGCGAGTTGGCATTGTCAGCGGAGGCAACGACGGTTGCGTGCGCCTATGGGATCCATCAATTGCATCGTCGGACAAGTCCCAAGGCAAAGTCCTGGCGCGCACGGATTTTGACGTCGGATATTTCACCATGGGTGACATGTGGGCAGGAGAGAAGCCACTTGTTCTGTAAGCGATACCATACTGTGCCGTTTGTGCAAGCACTGATGCCAACAACAGGGGCCATTGTGGTGGAGGGCTTTACGTTTATGACCTCTTGGATGGTGACGGTCTACCTATTGCGTCGAACAGGGACCAGGGATGTTGAAGAATCTACCTTCAGTAGCAAAGTGCATTGATCTGCGCTATCTTATACATTATTGGATTCACAGTACGCGAGCTGGACTATGTAGATAGCGGTTCCTGTAACATTATATAGTCATAGTCGACAAGATATGTCCAAGTTCAACGAGTAGTCCGTATGAATTCAAGTCCATCTCAGAATGAGTCCGTATGCAAATCAAGTGACAAGTCCATCTATATATGCGTTCCTGGCCGCATGGACCTGGTCAACCGCTCAATTTCAGCTATCTTCTGCTCCGTATCCAACTAGACAAGAGGAAATGTGTCAATGCACGACATCGCAAGCGAAGAGTAGCGCTACTCACGCAGAGGAATCTGAGCAGTCTGTGATACCGCGAATTGCGAACAACTGGATCATCGTCTGTCACTTGTGGCTGAACCGAGCATGGATCTTGGGAAGCTGGACTGCGCAAGGGCTGAGTTGGTGGCAAGGGGGCGGGTATTGTGATCCGGGAAGGGTTGTGAGAGTATGTGCGATTGCGGTCGATAGTGGGGACGGTGCGAGGCATCGAGGATGGAGTGCTTGGGTTATGATAGTATGTGGAAACGGAAATGCCTGTGCGTGCGGCGCTTCTCACTAGAGATGGTGGGGTGGGAGGTGTCTGCGTCGAAAGGGACGAGTACGAGTAAAAATCGTAATTACTCTCCATCGAGAAACGGTTTGTGGAGTGGGAAACAGGATGGGGAACACTGGCAGGAGCTTCATGTGAGTTCGGATCTGTTGATGGGGAATCCACACCGAAGCTTGACGACGCGACATGGGGCACGATAGGCCGAATCGATGATCGTTGCTTGCGGCGCAGATGCCTTCGTCGCTTCAAGGTGTGTGATGGGTGCCAAATGACTCCATGTTCTGCATGGCCCTCGGCGTGAATATAAATGTCATTTTCTAGACCCTGATGGCCGTCGTCACCTATCTGAACCAGGTTCGGCACCTTGGACATAGCATGTCCTAGGCGCAACTGAGCTCCATTCTCCTCATGATGCCAGCCTGAGCCTCCCAGTGGCTGCCATGCCCAATCGTCATAGTAATCCCAGTGCATTTGGGCATTCGAAAAACTTTGCCACGTGTTGCACCCTTCACTGGCACGGTACGCATCTACGGTATCCATGAAGCTAGTGAGGGATATATCTTGCTCATCAGCGACGGTGCGGCGCCAGTAGCTGCAGAAGTAGTCTGACTGTGAGCCCGCGCGACCCAAGAAGGAAAGGTCGAGCCAATCCTGTTGTTGGGGGGAGGTTTCCTCGCGCGAGTAGGAAGAGGGTCGAGTAAAAGAGATGGCAGAAGGACGCGAGGATGTAGGATTATTAGAAAGGTCGTTCTTGATGTATGAGAGGTTGTTTACGAATGGTACAGTAGTATTAGAGGTGTGAGGGGTGGATGGAGTTGGGCCGTTAACGGTGCAAGTCTGTTTCGTCGATAAGGACATATTGAAAGGGGTCTTTGTTCAAGGTGTGGAGAGATACTTTGATGAAGACGACCTGACGGAGGCCTCATTTTATACTGCAGTGGTCAAACCATTTTGGATGCTGGATCTGGGAGATCTAAAAGGATTGAATAGACTCGGAACAAGGGAAGCGGATGATGGCATGAGCGGATGTTCTATGTAATTGAGTTGCCCCTAAAGTTAGCTATGGTCAGTGCGCACTACGGTACTTGCATAGGTAACTCCAAGTCAGTGCGACAAGGTGATAATACTGTATCAGTGCTCGATTGCCCCGAGAAAACACTTGCTCAGATGACGAGTGCTTGATGTCACTGACGTTCAGCTTCACCGTTGTCGACTTCGATCTAGTCTCCCGTAGGCAGACCCAAGAGAATGAAGATAGTCGTTCCTTCTCTATTAGGACTTCGATCGAGGACTGGAAAACGGTGATCGTGATTTGCGTCGGAGTTTGAATCATGGCGGGATCACGGCCACGGATAACCGCTGAGTGGCGCTGAGTTGCTGTTTTATAGTCCGAATCAACGTCCTCCATATTTGCAAAGCAATAAGTCCGTATCACATTGTATAACACGACAGCTATAAAGTACATAGCACGAGACAGTCCAGTACTACTAGGTACTTATCAACAAAGTAGACCACTCAATAACCTCCTAGAGTTCTAGTATACCGGAAGCTTGTTGTGTTTTTTTTTTCCCTCGGGCCTCGATCAATACTTTCCCCGCCTTTTCTCCTCTTCACCGGATCCTCGATCGATACGTTTCTCCTCGGAATCCTCAATGTTTCAACCTCCGCGAAGGTTGAAACGTCGAGGGTTAATGCATCGATGAAACACGCTAAAGTCCGTGGTCCGCAGAGATGATCTTGAAATGTTAATATTATGATTGGAGCTATTAGAGCCATTATAGAAGCATACCTTTTAAAACTGTGCGTGCAATCCCAACAGTTTATGATGTCGTACGAAGTCGCCAGGGCTCTATGGGGAGACTTAACGGTCATGCCAGTGGGATACAATGTACAAACATATTTTTCGGTCAGCTTCTGTTGAGCAGGAAGGTCGCGTCTCGGCCGTATACAACGGGTTCACGGTCTTTCTGCTCCTGTGCGCAGCTTACCAGTAGTAATTTTTCAAGTGACAGTAAACACGCCTTGCAAGGATCAGGCGCTCCACTGTCTAGGCTTGTGTCGTCCGCACAGACAAGGTCATCGGTCGACAATAGTAGGAAGTTACCTAGCTCAACCGCCCCCCGACATGCCACGTGATATATCATGTGACCTGTTATTATCAATCAGCAGGTCAGACGAGTTGCGAGTTAAGACCTAAAATGACCCACACCTACGAATTCAGCGTCTTGCGAGGCAGTCGATTTATAGATGTAGGTCCGGCGAAATTAATCAAAATTAAATAGAGGGAGAAAAGGAAATCGAAAAACATTCCTGAAGACTTGTAATTCAATAATTGATTAACATTAACGTCGTAGACACATGAATTTGAACTGCGAAAGTCGTGAAACAATACGGTGACCTGCTTCTGTTATTTCGGTGACTAAGTAGTCCCATTCGTACGATCTACTGAATCATATTTATTGTAGCTACATGTCATGGTTCTTACAGAATATACAAATACTAATGTCCAATGCATACATCAT
>PVYE01000223.1:11841-148050 GCA_002995055.1 Rhizopogon rudus | reverse complement strand
TTCTTGCCTCACTCTCATGTCTGTGTTTGCAATCTTCCCCTCACCGTAAAACTCATCGTTCCTACTGTCATGCGTTACATACAGCATATTGTGGTACACATACTCACGGACGATAAATCTATGCATATATACTGCTGTTGTTTTATCGTTGTTCTTCATAGCTTGAGATGCTATTAGACCCTTCTGATCACGTGGGAGTAGCCTGAGCAGAACCCGAAGTACTCAATAAAACTGACCAGTCTGTCATCATCAGATGTCATGATTCCTCGACCTCACCAGCAACAACTTGAAGCTGGACCGTCTTGTTGCGTTCATAATATGCAGAACACGCAACATTCCGCGTACACATCCCAGGCTGCGATGGCAGGAAGCGCCATAAGAGCCGCATTGGCCAACCCATATGCTCAACATAACATGTCTCCACACTATTATCAGGCATATACGCAGGTCATGCAGCCCACAACAAATGCAGAGGGGTATACCCTGTCATCCACTTACTTGTCAATGCCTCGGTACAACACAGGTGGAAACACTTTCCGAAGTGATCTTCGCGATGCCAGCTCTTACATCCATGCGCGGACTAACGACAAAAAGCCAAACTCCACCAGTGGCCAAACGTATGGTGGCTGGTACCAGCCAGGCAACTGTCGTTGTACTCGTCAAGGTTGCGCGTTTACTGGCTCTAAGAAGTCAGTTGAGATACATATGATGGATCGCCACTTTATCTTCCCCCATGGATGGCAGAAGAAGGATGAATGGGATACTGACCCGAGTCTCAAAGGGTGAGTCTGGTTTTCTGTTGGTTTGGCTATTGTCTTTGGATTAATCGATGGCTTAGCAAACCTATCGCTATCCAGGGAACGTCCTTGATCCTTGACTCTCAGGAAGCGATCGACGCTTGGATAGCAGAGCGCAAGAACCGGTTTCCTACTACGCACAAGGTAGAAGACAAGAAGAGGAAACTCGAGGAAGCTGTCGCGAGAGGTCAGCTGACCCCTGAAGATATGGGTTTACAAGGTTGGAAGAAGCGGAGAATGGACGATTCTTCAGTCCGAGGTCATCAACCAAGGGGTCGAGCAAGGGGTAGGGGAATGGGTCGTTTCACTAGTGGCACCGTTTCGAGAATCCAAGATCCATCAGTACGGACGAAACCTCAGGCGGCACCCACTCTTCCCCCACATATCCCTGCAAAGCAACAGGACAACCCTGATTCGGACTCAAATTCAGACGACGCCCCCGAAGTTGTATCTTCTAAGCCTCCTCAGGCTTTACAAGCAGATCTTGCCTTAGCAGCGCAAGACAAACATGAATCGCAATTACAACCACCATGTAAACCCGTAAAAAGGCCGCCTCCGCCTCAACCCAAGCCCCCGCCGCGAAATCCATTCACGTCACGACCTACCTTGCTGCGCAGCGTACGTGTTTTGTGTCCGCAATGTTTGTGGACTACAAGTTAACGTTTTCCTCCTAGTTGCTACTTCCTGAAATCCGTATCACAGTGTCTAACTTGTCTCAAGCTATTCGGTTTCTGGTCGACAATGACTTTCTTCGAGGGGTTGAGATGAAGCCCGGCGAGGCGCAACAAAAAATGATTGAAGTAGTAGTACAAAGTACTCATTCAGAAGCAGATCAACGACTAAATTCCCAGATGAATGGACCAGAGTAACTTCCTGGTAGTATTATTGATATCATTGACTAGAGTCCGCTGAGAGAGCGTAGGGATGGATGTAGTGGGGATTCATATCTTCGTATAATGATTGTTCATCGTTCCGAGTCACTCTCGCTATCACTGCCGCTCTCACTCCCATCATCATCGACCTCAACCTCCAACGTTCGTTTCTCGACTTCAAAGCCATAACCAGTCAATCCATCCGCAATTTCGTCTGCTTTGGAAGGTGCCGTGACCACGGTAACAGTGGACAACTTTGAGCTGAACACAGGCAAAATATGCGTCTTAAAGGCAGCAAGTACATCAGCCTTGGTCACTGCCTGGTATTTCTCTAGCTGTTGCAGGTTATGATCCTGGGGAACTCCTTTGAGAGCTTGGTTGGTGAAGGAGTTAACAGCCTATAGTCACTATTAGTATCATTCGAGCTCGACGACAGACACGACACGTACAGCTCGGCCAGCCGTTGCGACGTTCTTGGCAACACCATAAACAATGCTGCTTTTAGCTGCATCAAGAGCGGTATCCTCCAACGCCACCTGTTCCTGATCAGCTACTGTAACTTTCGGCAAAGATATAACATACAGTCCCGTCGACAAGTCCGCTCACGACCGCTTTTGCCTGTTTAAATGCTTCCAAACTATTGGAACTCTGCAAGAGCATCAGCTCCAAAATTCAGCATTCGCGAGAGAGCCGCGTACCCGGTAGAGCGAGAAAATCAGTAAGCCGGCTTCTCGATCTATGGACATGTATGCGCCATACGCCAAACCAGAACCTCGGATAGAACGCTGATATAATAATAAGCAAGGATCATTACCGCTCTGTGTTCACATACCCAGAGGAAGCTTTCCGCAGCATTGAGGACCTCCAGCGCTACCCGGAGAGCGGGGAATGCAGGATGGTCAAAGCCTTGGATTGCTTTCGTAGTGTGGTTGGCAAATGAACTTTCTATCGTTGGCAAGCTGACCACGATAGCCTAAGAAGGAGTCAGTATATCACACAGCCGCAAAAATGAAGCTCTTCGTACCTTGGTGGTAGGGTTCTTACCCAATTCACTAAGGGTGTCACATGCGAGCTTCAAAGGAGCAAGTTTGGACTCCTGCGTGAACGTGAGTGCCGTCGTGGCAAGACGAAGGAACACACGTACCGGTAGAAGGTCTCCGAAGTGTTTTGACCAAACACTCCGTGGTTTGGGTATGTTCAAGACATCGCCTGTAACTGATATCCGCACTCCAGTGGGATCCGTCACTAATCATCTTGTGAAATAGATGCCACGTTATGTGTTTATGGGAGACATACGGTATTTCCTCAGTTCCTCGAAGTCCGCAATTACTGTATCAGGATCCTCTTGAAGGTTCTGGATGAGCTTGGGTACAAATTCTGATTGAGGAAGGATGGCGCCAGCGAGCGATGTCGAGCTCTTATCGTAAAGCATCTCGGCCCAGACAGAGGATAGAACATTGTTTCCATCACGCTTGAGCTCCGGAAGAGACTGTGCCAGTTTGGCAGCAGAAATTTGCAGTCTACACCGTGTGAGATATAACACTAGACAAATCAAGGACACTTCACCTTTCCTTGTCAAATACCGAATTATACACAATGTCACGAAGCCATGCAATAGCTGATTCATACTGGGATGTCTCGACCTTGAAGCTGACTCGTAATGTTTCTGAGAACTGGTCGGATATGCCGAGCACAGCCTCGTATGAGACAGTCCCATCGTCTAGCTGGTTGACAACCTCTTCATGGCCCAGTACCTCTCCTGACGCGCGTTTCACGGGAAGCGAGAAAAACGCCGAGAGGTATGTTGAGACGTAAGGACGTAACCTATTAGGCAGCTTTGCTAAAGAGAAGAAAGCATGTACGGCAACAAAGTCGGACTTGAAGACCTTCAGCGCCACAGTATGGATAAGATCATAAAATCGTTACCTTGACATGATCGTATTGCACGAACATGGACAGCGGTGCCCCATCAGACTGAATGTGCTTGGAAAGCTGAGATTGTCCAGAACTCTGCACAGTCGTTGACCGCCCTTTTCCAGGCTCTTGAACGCTCTGAACAGGTATCCAAGATATGCTCTTTACGTCCGGAACCGGGAACGACGTCAGGACATCGGTTGGTATTGGCTTCTCGTGTTCAGCTTTTGCAGCTTCTAACTCCTGCTCTGCTTTAGCAAGACCATCGGGACCAAGCTTCTCCCGCTGAGCAGCAAGGCGCGCCTTTTCATCTTGCTCGAGCTTCTCAGCTAGCGTAGCTGAAGGTTTGCCAATGATGACAACGTAAGGGCGGTCAATGATGTACCTGACGTTTGTTAAGCCATCTGTCATCGTTGTCTAATACGGCTTACCTATGCATGAGGTCCACCCATCGAGAGCTCGTCCACGTCCGCAAAGTCTTGTAGTAATTGATCTCATCTAAGGCAGGGTGCATATTCGAACCATCCGTAGCACCGTACAAGAAGTCACTTATAATGGCACCTGAGAAGGTGTCACCTTTAGCTGACTCCAACTTGCTGCGGAGCTAGGCAACAACATATACTCAATGATTGGTCACGGCTTGGTGATATCGACTCACCTGACGTTCGTCCCGGTTGATGACCATAGATATCCTGGTCATATCAATTCCATCAGCTGCAATGCGCTTGAAACTTGCGACAAGCTTTTGATCGAAGTTATCCAATTGTTCAACAGGGACTGAACCAATGTAGACCGGCAAATCAACCATCGTCGTGCGAATGTCTTCGCTAAAGTAGATGTAGGAACTTACGAATAGCGTTAATTGATTGCCATACCAAAGGTTGAAGAAATGATACTCACCAGAGCGGTGACTCGATTTCGATGTATTCTTTGTTTAAAGGAGCGACAGGTGATGATGTAAGGTATGTGGCAAGAATGTCTAAAGCCTGCAAGAAATTGTGAGCTCCAAATGTGAAGGTCGTAAGACCACATACTTTTCGCTCTATGAAGTCATTTGGTGGGGGACCAGTATAAGTGATCAAAAGTTCGCCTTGGCTCTCGTCCTTCTCGGGAAACTCGACAATCTCCTTCGTAATTTGCGTGATCGGAGAGCGGTTGGCGCTAGCGGTCTCCATAAAAGGGCGTTTCCAACCTCTCGGGCGGGGGCCTTGATTTTGACCATGTGAAATAATATTGGGCTCAACCTCGTCCTGCACAACAGCCAACAGAGACTTTGTTCCACTAGAAAGCTTCCCGGTAACGATCAAGGACAGGTTGTGCGGAACATAGTAAGTGGCGTGATACTCTCGGACTGAGATTAGAAGAATGTTAGTGGTTGTGATAAATTTCAAGAGTTATCAATTCACTTTGCTCCACGGAGAGAACCCTAAGCGCTGACATGAGGCCACCAGTCTCACTACGATAGGCACTCCCAGGAGGGTACAAAAGTCGTTGCGAGCTACAAGGTGAAATGAGCAAGTAAATTAATGGGTGTAATAAAATAACAGACCGAAGGCCCATGAGATCACCCGACGTGTTTTCACGGCCCTGCATCTCACTATATACGACACCGCTGTTCTCGCCCTTCGCGTTCATGTGGTGAACCTAAGTGTTGTGTCAGTATATTCAGGAGGAATGGCTTTGAAAAGTGTGCCGACCTCAGTCAAGAATGAAGCCTTGGTCATTGTGGGATAGAGGATATGATCCAGATATATCGGTAACAGCTGAAGGAACCCTTGCTCTCCAGCAGTGGAGGCAGTATACGCTGGGAGCATAGGTCAATGGATGTAATATAGTTCTGTGTAAGACTAACCAGTATGATCGGTGTCCGTCCATGCATTGGTTCCATTAGAAAATCCGCGATTAGCGAGGTGGTCTATGATGCCTTTGTATGGGTACTTTTCTGAGCCCATGAAAACGAGACTTGAGGCAACAATGAGCTATTGGTAATAAATCAATCCAACGCTCTACTTACTGCTCTAAAGTGTGTGGGCAGCCACTATCATTAAAGACTGTCATTCAATCAGTCCCCCGCGTTAGTCGTAACCTAGAGTGACACTGACTTTCGGTACCAACAACAAAGTAGCCATTGACGAGGGGTGCTGACAATAGTATCAAATGACGAAGATGCCGGTGATGAGGCAGTGTATACATACCTTCATAATCGAGATGCACAACCGTGAGACCAGTGACACGGCTCTGCCATTTAGACACAACGACGTCAGTGTAGTCTAGCTTGACGCGTTTAACAAGATCAAAGTTGCCAAAAGCCTGGAAATTATGGTCTGCGACGGGTGGGCCGTTTGGAGGTGACATGGCCGATGAGATGGATTGGAAGAAGCGACGCTGGGTAAGGAAGGGGAGAACGCGATTGGCGCCTGATTGGGGGTGAACTGATGGGATTGATAATCCGACACGTCCACGTCTCTGGGATGAAGACCTTGCAGAAAGCCGGGCGACTGTCAACAGTCGCTGCATCCACTCAATTCCTTTAATTTTCTGTCAGCGGAATAAAGTGTGCACTTACGTCAGCTGCTTAACTCGAGTCAATTTATACTTTGAGTGATATCCGAGTCCCAGACTCCGAGGCCACACTGTCTTCTCCGACGTTACGCGTCTCTCCTTCAAAGTTGATCATGGCGACAAAGCGTACGTATAGTTACCAGCCGACTCCTGAGCAGTTGGCTCTTGCACAAGAACGACGTCAACAACGCGAAGCAAAGAAATTGCAGCAACAAAACCATACTCATCTCCCCCCGAAGTTTCTTCTGAGACCTTGGTCATCTTTACCCACCACACGGACTGCATCTCAGTCCATCATCAAAGTCATGTCCTGGAATGTTTGTGGATCTTCATCTTCTTGTCGTACTTTGGAACCATGATGCAATCAATACTCTAGCTTCTTGCTCAATGCTTGATTCGTACGTCGTCTGGTTCACGCCCAGTATATGCTGCTCAGTGATGGTCGAGGATAGGCTCGAACCTCTTTCCGACAAGTTCGAAAGCTCTTAAGACCACTCACAGGGAGCCTATGTTACATGCCGAGATTCTGTCCCATTCTGCGGATATAATGTGCATGCAGGCTAGTCAGCTCCTTAAGCCATTCAACTTCACATCCTGAGTGCAGCCATCCGCAGGAAGTAGATCGCCTAGAAAGGCTTTCACCCATCCTAGAACAAGCAGGGTATTCGTCTGCTTATGCAGCAGGACCTAGAAAGCAGCATGGGTGCCTCATTGCTTACAGGCAAGACAGATACAGCCATGTGGATGAAGTCATCATCGAATACGATAAGCAGGAAGTGCGTGAAGATTCCTCCCATCCTGTTGCGCGTATTGGATCAAGTCGCATGACGAATAATATCGGTTTTATGGTCGCATTAGCTGAAGCCGGCGCCAGTGGAAAAGGTGTCATCGTTGCAACCACCCATCTGTTTTGGCACCCCGCGTTAGTGCAGTTAATATGTTTCATATGAGTCCACGTTAATCCGGTGTTTCAGATTCACGTACGAAAGAGCAAGGTAGTCCAAGTCATTCGCTTACCTCGTAACGGGCAAGACGCTGAGCTTGGTCACAGACAGGCCGGCATCCTAGTTCGAGAAGTCCTTAGTTTCCGACAAACCATAAAACATGACGACTGGCCCTGTATCATCGCTGGCGGTAAACATGGTTAACGCGAGGTGGTATTCCGTGCATTGACTTCTTCATACTTCTAGACTTCAACTTCGCTCCCGATGATCCGGCATACTCCTTGCTCGTCGGCAATCCGCTCAACGCGACCCAGTCGCTTCGTTTGCAGATGTCCCGTGTTATTCATATATCTATCGATCCCACAGTACCGCCAACTACAAAGAAGGCAGACGATGAAGAGGGAGACGGGTCAGAGACGGATCCAGATAGAGTCATCAATAACTCCAGAGCAGCCGTTTCGTCAGATGGATTGCTGTCCGATCTTGAGTTGACATCACTATTTACAAATGGTGCTAAGCTTCGGAGCGCCTACGATGAAGGCCAGAGAGCTCAGAGAGAAAGCGGCACCCCAGGCGTTGTATGCACATTTGGAGATCGAGCCTCTTTACCCCCGAACAGACTCGGGGCTCATGAACCAATGTGGACTAGTTACACTCACTACTGGAAGACTACGCTAGGTCTCTTGTCCCTCCCTTTCTGCTCCGCTAGCTGAATTTGATGTTGCTAGATTACATTTTCTTCCTGGAAACATCCAAACACCGTGTAGACGTTGTGGGCTACCTCGATCCACATCGGACCACGGACATGGAAGCAGGTCTTCCTCAAATTGGCATTTGCGGGAGTGATCACGTCTCTCTTTGCGCGGAGTTCGTCATAACACAATAGATTGCACCGTGGAGGAGGTATGTGGCATTGTTGCTCTATGGTATGTCATATGGAATGTAAGCCCAGCTAGCATTTGCAAATGGGGTGAAGAAGAAACTTGAAAGAAAGGTTGAAAAGAACTAGTACGGCCAAGGGTCCAGCAACGCTACAGTATCCCAAATTATTTCGACCGGTCCGACCCTGCAAGTAGTTTATCAAACAATCCCACAGTGGCCTTCTCGTTGCGCAGTTGAATCATATAGATGATTCCCGTCCGTGCACCCTTAGCATCGCTGAGTTCGACGGCAACACCAGTTTTGCCCACTCGTTCCACACCATCTGTGAGCACGATCGTGGAAATGAGAATGGTCTTGTCTTTTGAGTCCGCTTCGACGACGAGTTGCTTCACGTTAGTGGGCTCCTGACAATACAGAGTCAATTGTGCAGAGCCCAACGACTTCCATTGTGCATGTTGTTGCTGGTGGAAGACCCTGCACTTCGTCCTCTCTGATATTGTGGACTTCACTGGACCAAGAGGTTTTGGCTCTTCAATCGGAGAGGTTGGAGGACTAGGATCATGAAAAGTTGACTCCGAGAACGAGTTTGCTCTGGAGTTTATCTGCTGTGATGGTAGAATAGGTCTCATCGTAGCACTGTTGGCGCTGTTCACAGAACTGAAGGAATCTTTACGTTGGGCATAAGGTCGTGATGGCATTGGTAATGCTCCAGGCAAGGTGGGAAGCGGTGGTGCGGGACCAGGACCTGGCCCATATTCATACTGAGAGTGGAGGGATCGAGATGATGATGCCTTATGAAGCCTCCCGGAGGACGAAGGCGGCTCAGAGGGCGGTCGAGGGGGAGGGATTCCATGAGGAGGTCCTCCGAGAGCCATAGACCTAGAAGGAAATGACTGAGTATGGATGGGTTGTTGAGAAAAGCTGGTAGATTGAGATTGCGGAGGGGCGCTTTGTGGATGGGGAAGATGTTGATGCATTGAAGGGCGTTGATGAAGCAAATGGGGAGGCATTTGGTGGGAATACATCGAGGGGTGGGAATGTAACGAATGCACTGACGGTTGATGTTGCAAGGATGGTTGCTGGGTATATCCTTGGGTAACCGGAGGAGAGTATACCCTCTGAGGCGCACCTCCCATGCCGGCGTCCTGATCAGGCACGGGAGGTGGTGACCTCGTCATGCTCGCACTCCGAGCTGGTGGCATCACCTGCCCTGAACTGAAGGAGGAAGGTGGTGGATGTGGGGAATTCACTATTTGAACCGTGGATGACTTGCGCGCAGGGTAAGAGACTCCAGAAGGGGCATTGTGCAATGAAGGTGTCCTCTGAGCACTTTGTAAACTTTGCATCTGGTGTGCACCAAAACCTTCACCAGACGGACTGACGTTTCCATTCCCCGGTGAGACCTGTCCTGGGATAAATTGGCCTAAGCTTGTCTTTCGAGGCATAAAAATTTGTTGTGATGTGATGCGAGGCAACGAGAAGTTGGGAGCAGAGGGAATCCCAGGGTGTTCAGCCGTTGACACACTAGAAGTAGCAACCTGCTCCTGTGGAACACTCCGTTGAGAAAGGTTCTCGATCTGTTCACGCGAAGGAAAACCCTGATTTCCGGAAGGGGGCCCTGCCACTGGCGGCACATGGGGACCTTTGGGCAAGGGAGGCACTGGCTCTGAGGCGGCTCCAGCCACTTCGCGAAATGTCATCAAGGCACATGACAGAGTAAAAAATGTACATACTGGTCCTGGCAAAAGCAATACACTCATTGAATTCCTTGACGATCTTATCCCGGGCCTGAGTCGAATTGGCCTCAAGGACCAACGTCTCTTTGCGCATAATGGAAATCTGAAGTGCGGTATCTGCCAATACCTTGAGGTTCCGTTCGGTGCGACAACCCCACATTACGCACCTTGGTCAGGTACTGCAGCTACCTTCAGGACCTTTCCAGAAAGTGGAGGGTAGCAGAGTCGCATATCAGGACCGTCCACACCCGCTGCAACCCTATCGTCCAAGCTCATCTTCTCGCATATCAAGAACAAATCTGACAAGATATGGACAAAACCCTGTTGGTGAACAACACTCACGCCTGTCGAGCGAGGGGTAAAATGGACAACGACATTGGCCGACAACTTGAGTTCTCGGGTATAAGACAATGTTGGCGGAGACATCTGCAAACGAATTTGCTGCGTATTCAAAGTAAGGCGTATAGTGAGACGTCAGCATGACACTATGCGAACCAACCAACCTTGGGCTCCATGGTAAATATGTCCAGCGTCGTATCCGTTGCTAAGCGTTTCTCCAGCTCAGCTATAGATGTAGGCAGGGTTGCTCTGGAATCACGGCTGATGGATGTCACTTCCGTTTCCCGAGAAAATCGTTCCCTGGTTGGACGTCAATATCTTAAGCCTTAGCACGACAGTACTTCACGTTCTCACCTGTGTGACGAACCGCTTCCACGGACGGATGTGTTTGCGCTTGCACTTCCCTCCCCAAACTGACCCGAAAGTAGTTGGTTGTGCGTTCCGTTGAGTTCCGTCGACGGAGACGTCATTGGAGAAGTGGTGTGCTCATGACCAATATCAGAGGTGATAGGCGGAAGCAGGGAGGACGAGACGGAAGGGCTGTGGCCAACCTTGACCTGACTTCTTGCTTCCAAAGTTTCCAATAAATCATCCAACTTTTCGAGAGCACCCGTCAATAGTCGATGGTCGCTTCTGCCCGGTGTCGTGCTCTTTAGCAATCTGTTATATAGCTTCCTGTAATATAGAAGACGACCTTTGGGCAATAGAAATAGGGCATCCAAAGTCCATAACGACGGGTCGGCTAGCTGAGATGACTGAATTGCAGCTATTGAGGGAGGATTAGAAGCAGAAAAAGCTTCGAGAACCCCGGGAAGCTTGATGTTTGACTTGACGGGCTCCCATTGGTCGAAACCAGTGGTGAATTTCTGACAGTACGTCGTATAAGGCCGGTCAAGGTCATCGATCTTGGAGTACATTCAGGACATGCAGGAAGTGTGACTAGTGTTGAACTCGTACCCAGCGCATTAAAAGGTCACCAAGAGCTTTGGGCGATGATGGATTAGACCCGATTTCTTTTAGTTTCTGAATCTGTGTTAGTTACCTAGTATACGTGAAAATGGGCTACCTACCGTGAGGAGTGCGCGATTTGCCTTGTACACACTCTCGACACTGCGAAACATAACATCGAGCTCCGGTGGTGGCAAATTAGATCGTGACCATGCTGCGGCTACTCTCTGCAGAAGTGATGAACATTGCACTTCTTTTGAATTGTAATCAGGGACGCACTCGTATTATACCGGTCAAGTACTCGACATAGATCTTTTCGCTCTCAATAAGATCCGTCAATGGACTAGGTTTCTTCGTCTTTTCTGTTGGGGAGGCAGGGGAAAGAAGAGACATCGATGAGGCAGCTGGGCTGACCGGTGATGCAGGAGACTGAGGCAAGTCGAACCCTCGGATGGATGTCAGTAACGTGCCTGCGAACTTGACCAGGGCCGAAAATATGTGTTACCTAGAGATGACATGTTTGGGATTGGAGGCAACTGAGGACCGTCATTAGGGTGGGTATCTAAGACAAGGACAGGACTCGGATTCTTTGGAGGTGGCGGTGGTGGCGAAATAGGTGAATCGGGTGGCGGTAGAGGAGGAAGTTTCTCGTCGCGACCTGGAATGAGTAAAGGTCTGGCAGAAACCACGATATTCATCTGATTCGAGGGATTTCAAGTGGGAGTGAGTGCCAATGAACTCATAGTGACAGCAAGTCGCATGATAACCATGTGCATTATCTGAATCAATTTTCAATGATATGAGAACTGTTTCACATCGTCGCACAACAATGAGCTTCTCCAAGTCCATGCCATGGCCATCATCGCCCATGGAACACAAAAATAATGCCTCCCGTCATCCTCAATCGACACTAACGGTATCCACAACATATAATATTTTCATTATTTTCCACTTACACTTACACTTACATAAAAGTAATTTAATTAATTAAATACCACAAACTACCTTGACAACAACAATAATGTCCTATCCCCTGCACTGGCTCAAAACCACCTTCTCATCACGATCACGCACCGCTGAACTCCTCCAGCCGGAGTTGGAGAAAGGTGTTCTCACACCTCATGATTTTGAACTAGCAACAAGATTTTTGCCCGCGGGGCACAGACACTGGCCCGTTCGTGCACTGTTCCGGTTCAATCACGTTCATATTTGACTGCCGACAGGCGATATATGGTGTTGGAGTCGCAGGTGCCACCCTTGGATATGGGACCTCCATTGCGCGTCCCAGGTGGTCTCACACCAAGCTTGCATGGGTCTCTGGCTCTGCCACCCTACTAGGGATGGTTTTTGGCCAGGTTAGACAAGTCGTAGCCCATAGGCAGTTTACAGAAGCTCTGGAAAACCCCGCAGGCTTCATAGAAGCGTTGCGCAACGTTGATCGCAGACTTGGCGGCGATGGGCACTTGGGCTTTACGCTGGAACGGATACGAAACGAAGCTGCACGTGTGGACGACACCGTTGCTTCCGGGAGGAATAGAGAGCATGGTCCTGAGATGGTTAATGAGGAGAATTGGGAGAAAACTGGGACTCCGTCTAATGCTCCTCATGGCGAGTAATCCTACTGGTGTGAGTATATGCCCCTGATATTTTCACAGCCGATTCTCCCCAAGTAGCTCGACCAAAGAACCGTTGGGAGGAAATACGTGCAGTGAATGCACGGTCTGCCGGTTACGTGTCTTCTTGGGACACTATCCGACAGCGTTATGAACGGAACAAACCGCCCAGCTCCACGTCATCGCAAAGTAACGGCCCACCATCGTCCGCTACCGATGATCGAGCGACAGAGCAAGCCAAGTTTGACGCTATTCTGGAGGCCGAGCGGAGGAAAGGATACTCAGAGTAGACTCAGGATCTTGTATGATGTTCATGCACCAATCATCTGGACTATCACCGCACGCATTGTTCTCCATAATGAAAACTAGTAACTAATATAAGTATAGCACAAGGTTGTATAAGTTACGGTTTGAGTGCAAGATTGAGATAGCATTGTAAACTCATGAACGGTAACTCCACCGCATCAATCCGTTCTCTTGGGGAAGCGATTGCTCATTGGAGGCCCAGGTAGGCAAGAGTGGGGGTGCGTTGCCAGCGGCGCGACTGTATAACGAGTGTTGCACGAATGGCGGAGAATCGTATTCCATCGAGTGTGATGTGGAGGGATTGGGCAAAGGCGCCATCTGAGCATTTTCAGGTAGAGTTGGCACCGCGAACAACGTGGTATGAGAAAATGGATATAGGGGCAGTCCGACCTCTAACGGCTGCTTCTGGCTTGTCAACCGTACGATTTCTCTCATGAGGCCTTGTAACAGCTTCTCTTGGCGTGCTGTATGGCAATGAATGGAGTACCTTTGGTAAAAGGGATATACGTACTACCGATGGGGGACCTTGCTCCATATTTGATCATTGCTTGTCTGAGATACGTAGTCAATGGATGCACCACGCGCTTTAAATGATCATACCGCAATACGTTGATTTCACCCCATACTTGGTCTTCTCTTGCCTCATCCCCTACTTCTATGAAGTGCTTGCAGACTTGAACTTGCACTACTGCAGCAAGATACCAGCAGATCTAGGAATAACCAATGAATGACTTCGGATTGGAAAGCTCAGAAACTTACTGTTACGAAAGGGTGCAATCGTGATATATCCAAGGAAGTCTCGGATAACCTGAAGTAAGCTGAAAGAATGGCTCGTGCCGCGTCGATACATCGACTCGTGGAGATGCGGTCCAAGTCAGTTAGGTCAAGATAAGGATGGTGGAGTGTAATGGTAGCTCTGAATCAATCCATCAGGATCAAACACAGGAAGATAGGAGCAAGCACTTACGCGTGCGGTATAATATGGACCATATACAAGTCTGTATCCATCGAGCCATGAGTGCCGGGTCGGTCGTCAGCGCTCGTCATTTTGAACATGGACGGGAGGTTCTCTAGGAAGTCAGTGGAGACAAGTCGATCGAGATCTGCAAAGCCAGGTAATTGGAAGGGATCTTGAGACTTGCTAGGCGCAGTCGGAGAACGTAAATTTCCTCGGACGTTGAAGTCTGTGACCCGACCGAATATCATGATGGCTTTGATGAGAAGTAGAAACGAATCGGTATATTTCGGCAAATGTGTGGTAAAGACGTCCTCCGTATACATGTCCTGAGGGTTGCTGGGCATTAATTGCTGAACGGAGTGATTTCAACCCAAAGTCGTCAGAGGCTCAAGACAGATTGTTCACCTCAGAGTCAAAGTCTTCCCCTCGGAGAGGTAGTTCAGTTCCGATGTCCCTCTCATCGATGGCATGAATCCATCCACCGACCGATACTATACGGTCGAAGATGATTGTCGTCCACCAGGTACGACGACGTGACTCCAGATCTCTAATATCTTTCGGAGGGGCGAGGTATCCACCAGGTGACGTAGTGTTGTGTGTTGAAAAAGTTCCTGGATAATTTAACCGTAGTGGTATGGCAACACGAGTCTGGAACCCTGCGAAGATCCATATTTCGACCCAGCGCCCTTCTTGATAGAAATACCAAGCAAGCAGAATACATGCCTGAACGACGGGGAAGATGTCTTGACCAGTGGCCATGGTCTTGTCTATATACTGGCGAGTTTTGCTAGCATGAAACTCTGCAAACTCATCACGTCTTGTGCCGTCAGGCAAAGTTGACACATTTCGAGACGACCACCTGGAAGCTGATGCACACTGCCCCTATTGTTAGCAATATTCAAGATTGAAACTAATGATCAAATTACTATCGCATGGAGTATGGCCGAGTGTGGGAACGAAGGATCCCTAGGGTCCAGACGTACGGCTGCAAGAAAAGATGGCCGATGTAGGATGCGAGGACCACAAGGATCGCACTTGAAAAATACTTCTATGCTGGGAAACATTAGTGACGTGAAGGAAGGAATGTCAAGACTTACTAATGCTCCAAAATATGTCGCTCAGGGAGATCAGGATTCCAGCCCGAGTATATCACGTCGAGAATCCTGTCACTGGAGCTTCTGTGCCACTCCTCGTGCATTTCTGAACTATTGCTGCTGTTACAGGAATCAAAGTTGTGCAGATCTCCTGGAAGTATACGGTCTCTGTGGTAAGGAAATGGTGGAGTTTGAACAGAACTAGCATCAGTAGCCTGAGTCTCTGGCGGTGAGCCGGATCCAGGGGGAAGACGACCGAGCCGGCCTAGCGATTCCTGAGATGATCCTGGTTGGACAGAATTACGCTGCTCTTGAAGTTGTATCTTCAGTTTGGCTGTATGTGCTATAGTCAATGGTCATTAAATCGGTGGAGCGACTTACAGACTTCTTCCTCCAGAAGCCGAATTTTTTCCAGAGGATCTGTATCTGGCGCCAAAGCAAGACCGTCTACTGGATCATAGACGCAATGCGGTTCGGCGGGGTGCCTGCGTTACGAACATGAAAATCACCAGGAACATGGGTTTGGAGAATACTTACGCATAGCCTAGTGGTGCGGGGACACTTATGAGGGACTGCCATTGCCTTGTGTCCGGCCTGTCAGGTGATCTGGTTACCGAACACTGAGAAACATTGGACGCACTTGACACATGTGCCACAATGGGGACGGGCAGCATCACATTTCTAGAGAAAGCTAGTTTTAGCCATGGTCAGTCTGGGCGGCCGATTGATATCTCACAAGTTTTCTCTTCCGACATGACCGACAAGCCTTTGGCGAATGTCAAACATCAAATTATGGAAGAATTGGTGTGTCCTTACCTGGTTCCTACGAAGCGCAGGGCGGTTAGCTGTGCTAGCAGTTGGGGTGGCCTTGGGCATTATGAAGTTGGCGAGTAGTAGTAGTATTGGTGCTCGAACGACACTAGAACTGTAAGTGGCTACGTCAACGAGTGATCTACTAAAAGGGCTCCAGGTTGAGAATACCAGTTAATTCGCGGTTATGCGTTGTGAGTAACAAACTGTTATATATACTTACAATATGAGTTCGCACTTACATCATGCACGTATTTGGGCGAGTGACCTCGCGGACCTTTAATCTTAACCCAGGAACAAGTTCTGAAACGTTCTTTTCAAATTAGAACCATTTATTCATAGCGCCGTTAACTTCGCATTTGCAGTCACACATGTATGTATGATGTTCCCAGACACACCTCCCACTCATCTAGTCTGCGATCTAACGTCGCATCAAAATCACATCTTGCGCTTTCAAGGAGAACGTTAACCCCGTCATGATCGGATAAGTATACTACCGCCACAGTGAGTAACACGGCAGTTACCATCCTCATCAAAGAAAATCCAGAAGATTCGATGAGGCAGGACAGACCTGGCTCAACCCAGACTCTGTAGCCTCCAGAATGCCGGTACAGTATCATACCATGCAACGGGAAGTGACGCAGAATACTTAGATACTATGACGACTAGGACGTCACCGGGAACCGACAAGAGGAGAAGGGGGTGAGAATGCGCTGACTCGGTGTTGAGGGTAATGTTTGCTTTGCAGTAGGAAATGAGTGTTGATCACCACCATATCACAAACTTACACCGTTGTCAAGCATGTCTTCGCACAAGTTGCACGCGCCATTCAATACCGCTGCGGGTTATGTGTTTCGAACTGGGCTTGGAAGTGAGTGTTAAGATTCGCTGGTCCTCCTGTTCACGGAAATTTTGAACGAGAACTACTAAGTTGCGGCATCTCACTAAGTTTCACGATTTACTCTCACTGACCACGATGCCTTTAGGAACGACTTTGTGCTTTCACCAGGAGGTCTAGATCTCAAGTTACTATCGATTTCATTCACTTGGTGTAAGGAACTCCAAAAGATGTCACAAGGCAGCTGCGTCGTCACATTAGCGCCGATTGCGTCATAAACAGTGCAAGAAGGCCGTTGTGATCACTGTGAAATATTTGCAGTCGCTCAATGCGTTTATCGCCGACATTCTATGACCTGTTCTCTGGGTTTGCTAACACTGCCCCGAAGAAATACAAATGACTTACAGAACTGTGGCAACGACTCGCCTAGAATGTGGCGCGTGTCTGAATTCGGTCAAATAGATCCCTAAAACATGGACATTATGTGAACAACTAGGCAAGCTCTACAGGAGCAGATATCCCAACCTTGCCAGGTGCCGAGATTCAGACGGCCATCGGTAATTGGAATCGAGATAGTGGCACCAATTAAGGATGTCTTCGTGTGAGAGACACTGGGAAAAAAAACGTCGTTCATGAAAATAGGGCCCATCGGGGAAGACATACGAATCGCTGTACGCCACGCATGAGTCTAACAGCAAGCGGTGAACATAAAATAAGTACTCTGGGCCTTCGTCTGTGTGCATCCAATCAAGACTCTCGGGCACAATTTTATCCAGAGCCATGTCCATATCTAATGAAAAGGTTCAGCCAACATCGTCTCCTATCAGTTCATGATATCTCTCCTTTGCGAACATCTGAAGGACCGAATAGGATGAGCAATAATTCACAGACTACTTCATTGATGTCGGACCTCGATCATAGTTTTCATTAATCGTCAGCGCGGCTGACGTGTGTTGACTAGTAGCATTCAAGGACTTTGAACGACCGAAATACTACTGCACAAGACTCACATGAAGAGAAAGAGCATCCCAACCTGTGCATGATGTGATCTGAGAACTGATCGACATACGAATCCTAACCGTACCTTGACGTCCTTGATGCCTGGTGCGATCTGAGCGTACACCTCATCTGTGACAAGATGACACCCTTTTGATCTTTGCGAAAGTGTAAAGGTTTTCTGCCAGCCCATAGTAGAACCCGAACCGCGACAGCAGAGAAAAGGGATCTAAAATATTGTTCCGGGTGTGGTTAAGAAGGAGTGACTGTCTTCCTTCTAATGCTTTGACTACGGGAGACTGCTTCAAGTTAGGGAGTATGTCAAACAGTCACACGATGAATGGCACCGACGATAGCTCAAATTACATAAATTTATTAAATCACACGGAAGGCACCCCTCACCGTATTATACTGTCTGAATAGCTTCTTAAGGGGGTACTAAGTGACAGGTCCATGAACTACATATGCACGAGTAAAATGTGTGTCTAGCAGAAGACATTAATCATCCATAGCACCAAACCTCTTAGCACGATCTAAACCGCCACGGTTGCCTGGCACGTTACGATTCCTACAATGGTTGGCATAATGCCCCTTCTCTCCACACTGGGTATGATAAGTATTTTCGTCGAAAAGGGATGAACGAAGACAAACCTTGAAGCACAGTACCTCATCGAGGTTCCTGCGAGGTGGTCCACTACCGTTCGGTCCTCCACCATGTGACATTACCTGTGGACCCATGGTTCCCCGGTCAAAATCAGCATACCGACCATATCCGGGTGGCGGGGGACCGAGATCACGATTTGAAGGTGGTGACGGAGGGTCATATGATTTAGGTGATGGTAAATTGGGTTTCGGGCTGCGGAACAACAAATTAGTCGAAGAAGATGGGCACGTATCAATTACACGCACTGGCCGCGAGGGCAGTCTGGTCCCAGTGGGCAGAAGCCAGTTAGGTAGAGTTGACAGGCGACACGGCGAACATGCTTGCGAGGGCACGACGGTCCTATTGATGCGCAATATATAAATGTAGTTGATAGATTTGATGTGACGAGGGAGACGCACCTAGTTTGCAGAAGCCGCGTTTGTAATCAGGACACTCAACACGGCGTTCCTTGGGGTGGGCATAGAGGCATTCATCTCCTGCGGAGCAATAACCATACTTTGCATACCACCAGCACTCTGGCATGCGCCTGAGATTGTACTCATGCAAAAACTCGCAGGCATCACCCTTTTTACACAAACCACGAAGCCAATGTTTGCAAACTGTAGCTAAACGTTCTCGCTCACGGGGATGGGTTGGCAACTGTTTTGGGGGCTGAAAGTTCTGTGAGGAGGGTGTTGTATGTCGCAAAGGACAGTGTAGTGGTCCTAATGGACACCCGGTTGAGGTCAACGAGAGACGACAAATTTGATCGTCTTGAGGACATGTCAACAGATGAATTGGTGTTTGAAAAGTAAGAAAAGTACCTTTATCCAGCTTGAGACCAAGTTCATTCTTGATATATAATTCTTCAGGAAAGTTGTTCTGGTGGAATTGAGGATGGACGATATCTCTGAGAGCTGACGGACCAGCTAATGGGTTGGTGGTCATGATGGAGGGCGGCGGCCATGTTTTTGTGCCTGACAGCCAAGTTTAAAGAACACGTGGTTTACCACATCAACGCAAGGCTACGTCGAATTTGGCAGGTAGTAGATACGTTAGTGGGTCATCCCAACTCCCAAGGGAATTGTAAATCGCGTTAAAAACAACCCTTGCTCAGATAAGTATGTCTCGTCAGGGCACTCCCCCTTTGCCTCAAAAATCAGTATGCTGTCACTCAGCGTCCACTACGTTGTTGCCCTCCTCACTGTCCTCACATGTTTTCTGTTACACACTCGGTTTTTTTCCGTCAGAAGACGTCTACCGCCTGGTCCTTCAACTGCTTGGTTTGGAAATTTCAGACTGCCAAGCAGCTATCAATGGCTTCATTATGAGGAGTGGAAAAAATTATACGGTATGACGCTGTGAAACAAAAGGCAGAACTTATCCACATGTGTTACAGGTGACATTATCTACGTGTACATTCTGGGCAACCCTATCATCATTATCAACTCGACGCAGGTGGCAGAAGACCTTCTTGAGAAGCGGAGCAGGACTTATTCTTCAAGGTATATCCATCTTGATCTACTTGCTTCCTCTAAACCATGGAGAACCGCAGGCCTATCAGAACCATGGTGGTTGAACTGTAAGTGCCCAATCCTAATCTCGTTCTGATACGTGGCTGAGAATCGCAGGATGGGTTGGGATTGGCTCTTTTCGTCAATGCCGTATGGGAGCAGGTGGAAGCAACGTGGGTGGTCTATCTATTTTACAATATACGCGAAAAATAATACGACTTCGTCCCTCAGACAGATCACTCTTTCATCGCCACTTTCACCCGCAGCTGACATCCAACTTCCATCCAATAGTAACAAAGGAGACTTATACAACTCTTCGGAATTTGGCCAATACACCAGATGATTTTGCCCATCACTTGCGTCGCACAGCAGCAGCTATCGTCATGAGAATTTCATACGGACACGAAGTTTCGGACACAGGTGACGTTTACGTGACATTGGCAGACGAAGCAATGCAAGGTCTTGGCAAGGCAGGCATCTTCGGTACCTTCTTGGTTGACTATCTACCATGTTGTAAGTTGGCTGCAACGACCCGAACACCACCAGTGACTGACCAGTCTTCATCCCTGTAGTGAAATACGTTCCCGCGTGCATACCTGGAGCACATTTCAAGTGTCAAGCGCTCATATGGCGCAAACTTACCAGGGCTATGATCGACAAGCCATTTCAGGCCGTGAGAGAACGCATGGCAAATGGCACTGCGATTTCGTGTTTTGCGCAGAAGGAACTAGAGGAATTACAGCAGCGCACAAATCCAGATCCCGACTATGAGAACACGATTAAGAATGTTGCAGGTATTTCCTACGCAGGTTGGTCATTGTTTTGTTGTCTAAGAACATATGGATGCTGAGTTGATCTACTGTAGCTGGTGCAGATACAGTTCGCCTCTATTTTCTGTGAGCTTTCTGGTACCCACTGATTTCATTTGCAGACAGTTTCTACCATGCTCTCTTTCGTCCTGGCAATGCTTGTTCACCCTGAAGTGCAGAAAAAGGCCCAAAAGGAACTTGATGATGTTCTTGCCATGGACCGTTTACCGACGTTCGCTGACAGACCAGAACTGCCGTACATCGATTGTATAGTCTGGGAATGTCTACGATGGTACCCAGTGCTCCCTCTGGGGGTGGCTCACTTTTTGTCTGAAGATGACGAGTACAACGGTTACTTTATTCCCAGTGGTACCTCAGTCTTGCCTAACGTTTGGTTGGTCTTAATATCGGTCACAAATGACGAAGCTTATAGTCTACAGGGCCATGCTACATGACGCCAACATTTACCCAGATCCATTAATTTTCAGCCCTGAGCGTTTCTTGGACCAAACCAGGAACAAGGATCTCGGTATTAACGAACTTCCTTGGCAAGCTTTCGGGTTTGGAAGACGGTTCGTTACCGTACATATTTTCATTTGGTCACAATTGTTCACTTTGTTCAGGAAGTGCCCCGGACGCTGGCTGGCTTACGATTCTGTTTGGCTTTCCATTGCGTGCATTTTATCTGTGTACTCCATTGAGAGTGCTATTGATGAGAATGGCCTCGAGATTGTGCCAGAAGTTGCGTATACTTCCTCCATGATTAGGTACGCCTTACTACTATCGGAGAGTATTTTAATCACAAACACGGATAAGCCGACCAAAACCCTTCAAGTGTCGCTTTATACCTCGATCGGAAAGAGCAGATCAGTTAATCAAGGGTACCGCTTTGTGAGCTGATGTGCTTCTAGAGTGTCTCCGATAACGAAATCGTAATGATAACCTGAAACGTCTACATTTGTAATTCTGGCTGTACACTACCAAATACCCAGAACTGTGGATTCTAAGCCGGCCTGCCTTAATCTTTCGACAGCTTGATTAATACAATCAAACCAGGAAACACCATTTTCCTGTCCGGCTTCGGCATATACTTCGAGAAAATAGACATCACGAAAGGTCTTTGAGCATAAAGATGGCCTTCGGTCTATGCGGGAGATTGGAAGGCTGACTGCCTTTATTGTCCGTGAAGCATCACATGCCCCTGGGCTACTGGCAGGTAACACACGGATTAAAGCACGCTTCTGACAGGAAGGCGGTGTTATCCATGGTACCAGAACATCGTCACCATAGGATACGATATAAAACCGCGTTGTATTCGCTGCAGAATCTTAGTTTGTTCCCGTGCTGCGCGAACAATACAACGTACATTCTCCATCTTGAATGCCAGTGCGTAACACTTCCAGGCCATGAAACAGCGATGTCACGATTGTGGAACAAATCGCTGCAGTCTTCAAGGGGTCGAAACCCTTGGACGGCGGGTCGAGCAATGCACGAGCAGCACTCGCAGTTGAGTCGGTTGGCATAAGGGATGCTTTTGGAACGTGCTCCTTCAGAAACGCCTTACACTGGCCTAGCGCCTTCATGATCAATCAGAAAGTGCCACATGCATAAAGAGGGAAGTATATGTTGTCACTTGTTCGTGGCTGAGAACGAGCTCGATATCCTCCAATTTGACATTTTGGCGGACTACCAAGGAATGATCGATCGGCATATTCGTCTCCCCTCTCACAAAACTCTCCCGACCAATAGCTCTGCATCGAAGTAGGTTGTATGTCTCAATCACCGACCCATTGGTGCTATTTTCTTGGGGTATGATGCCAAAAGGAAGCTCAGACGATAACGACTCGAAGACGTCTGGGGATGTAAAGGTTCACAGGCGACAAGGAGAGAAGCAGCAAGTCAACTTACCGGCGATGGTCTGCTTCGCGACATAATGAACAGAATCGCCGAAAACGTCAAACGCTGCCTGATGGGAATATGTCCCTGGCGGACCTAAGAAAGCCAGTGTAGGAACACCGGAATATAACGCCAATGCCGATGGGGTATTTAGCATCGATGCAGCTTCCATCGTGCTCCAAGGTTTCGGATGCGATTTGTGAGCTGACGATGAATTACATCCGATCGAAGGAGTCTCGCCGAAGTCAAAAAGTTGAACGTCGATATTGCATGAACGGTGACTGCAGTATCATACTTGTAGCATATTAATATCGCAATTTCAAGAAGCAAGAAGAGCACATAAAAGTACTGTATGGACAGAGACAAAACACAGAGAAATTTACAATACATTATTTATTGCGATAAATTACTGTTGGATGGCAGAAAAAGAAGGTTAAGGCTGGGGATCCAGGTTATTTAACTTAAGGAAGTATGCCATGTCATGCTGGGGGGTATGCATCGGTGTGACACTGGCAAGCAGTTGCTCACTAGTAATAGTAGAAAGTGATCTCCCATCCACAGGCATCGAATGCAAACAGACTTCCAGATCCAGCATTCTATGGTACCGGTCTGAAAATAGCACATTGAGCACTGGAGGTAAAAACCATCTGAGCAACGTACATGAAAGAGGAACTCGTTCGCCCATCTTGCTCAAGGCCATCCTGAGCCAGAGTACGTCATTCGGACAGTCACCCTGCATTACGTACCACTTACCTTACGAAGTCAAGCTCTGCCTGTAGTGTCTCCATCTGTTGCACACAAGCGGCATCCCGAGCAGCACGCAGGAAACGGCCAAAAATACGCCCAGCGACATACCAGCAGAACTAGTAAAGCGAATAAGATACAGGCTATCCCAGGCCAACTGACACATACCGGGCAGAAATAGTCCAGAAGTCCGATATCAAAATTTGTGGACCAAACCGCATATATGAGGTTAAGGATTGCGCGAGCACTCTCGAGAATCTTGGCAGCGGAAGGACAAGTGGGTTTATCGATATTCGAGTGAGGTTCATGAAGTAAAATTATCGATCTAGAAGAGCCGATGATGTTGCATGAGTGATCATAAAAGTTATTACACTACTCACACATGCACAGTGAGGAAAGTCGTGTATAGGTGCGAGTCCATCATCCCGTTTGCGAATGGGTCTTTCAGGTTACTGGGGAACGAAGATCGAAATGACAAGAGCAGTCGATCCAATTCCGAGAAGGCAGGAGACGACCGGATGTCTGACTGATCTCCATATCCCTGGACAAAGTCCCTGACTGGCAGGAATCTCGTATCTCCCAAATTCGATTTGATCTTGTATCGGTGGTTGAAGCTTTTGATGAAAGAAAGAAGCATAGTGCTCTTGATATACAATGTGAAAGAGTCGGTGATGTCTGGTGGATGAAAGAAAATCGCTTCTCTCACATGACACCACTGGCGCACGTTATAGCTCACAGGCATCTAAATAAAAGATCAGCTAGCAGGAAGAAATGCAGTGTTTATACTGACTCCCGACTCAAACTGCTCCATTGTGACTGGGAACAACTGGGCGATGTCTTCATCATCGAGGGAGAGTGCCCAGCCACTACCAGCTCCTTGCTGGCGATCAATTGCATACGCCAGCCAGAAGGTATTTCTCCGTGTTTCGTCCTCGATTGGGGTGCGAGGAGGGGGGATTATCGTCATCGCGGGGGAACTCTTGTGTAACGAACGGAAAGGAGGGCAAATGTTGAGTGCCAATGGTATCGCAACCCGCAGAGATTGTCCACTGCAAATAAATAACTAGGCATCAAGAGAAATCAGCAACGTTCTACAATATAATTGAAATCATAACAACCTCGACCCATCTGCCACAGGTAAGTGAGTGAGAGAACATTCAATCAGAAGATGATCTTACTTCGAGTTACACCAATAGTACCAATTCAGTAGAACATAAGCTGGAAGACAGTTAGTTACTACGCAGTCGCTCATATACACACTGACTTTGTACGCATTGAACTAAATGTTGTCCTTTGTTCAAGTACTTCTCGACCTTTTCTTTAGCGTGGACTGCTTGTTGCTCTGCAAATGTATCAGGCAAGTCTGGCTGTGCAAAATGTCCTTCGTCTTTCACAAGGTCATAGTCAGCCAAATGGGCACTGCAGCAAATAAAAGATGATGTTTACATGGGAAGTCCGCAGCGTTTGTCCGAGGTCCTCCAGCTGCAGTGTAGACGGCGCTGACAGCGCATATGGCATGTAAAACGGGTACGATGGGAAAGTCAGGGTGGTTCGGTGGGTATGAGAGCGAAGCCATGAAGTTGCCTGAGTGGAAGAGGCGAGATGCGTGCGGATGAAACCAGAAGAACTTCTCCACCCTGATGCAAACAATAAGCTGATGAAATTGTTCAGGGTATAGACTTACAGATGGCGGACGAGTTCTGGGTGGGGAAGGTTGGTGGGCCAATGTGACCAGCTGACATCTGGCAAGAACAACACATTCAAGGTTACAAAGTAAAGAGAGGTCACCACACATACCCATACTAGATGGAAGCAAGGGAGCATCGATCCCGACACTTGCAACTTCCGTGAGACTGGAATTGCCATTCCCAAGGCGCGGGTCAATCGTCTGGGCATTCATTTCCAAAGTAGATGGTGACAACAGTGATCGCAGGTCATTCGGAAAGCCCGATGTCGACGCCGACCCAGAACGTGAATTCAACGGTAGAGCTTGAGCAGAACTAGGTGAATTCTGAGTCGACGACGCAGCTGAGCTGCCAGATGGATTTGCGTCGGGGGATGTTACGTGTTCTTTTTGATTTAAAAGTGCCTCGAGCTCCTCTGAAAAGGAGAATTTGGTAATGTCCCAAGACCGTAGCGTGTCAAGATACGTACTGACGCGAGCCTCTAACCGTTCAAGTTTGTTCTTGGGAGTATCCGATGGGGCAGATGGGGTCTCAGCCGTTGCAACTGATGTTGAGATTTGATCATGGGAAGGGGCTACGAGCGATGACGCATACCTTCGTCGAATGTGCATTCTGGTTCATCTGGCAGGTCCACTCCGGGCTGAGCATGGTCACGAGCATGCTTGTGCGAGCGGACACATGTCGAGCACGGTCGTTTTGCATCACTGACGGAGTTTCTGAGCAAGGACGATTTGCAACTAGCCATGCAAAATTACCATTTCTTGTTATGTGTCAGAAAAATGGTATTAGGCAGACATCACCCAAGTTGAAACTCACTAATTTGCGTCTTCTACACTGGTGGCAGGCCTAAAAGATAGATTCAGTGATTTGGGGAGTCGAATGAGCAAAATTTTTGAACCTGATTTCTCTTGAGGACGGTAGCGCCGCCGGTACCCGAACCTACAGAACCTGGTGCTTTAGGCATCGATAAAGATCGGAAACGTGCTTTTGATAAAGAGTATGACAGTGAGTGATTACAGCATGCAATACTGGACCGACTAAGTAAGCGTTCGCCAGAGCGAATAGCGAAGAAGGGCTTGCAGGTTCAAAGGTGTGTCGAAGAATCACCAACATGCTATAAGTAACCATTTGCTCCGCCGTAGCCGGGGATCAACAGTTCAATTATGGTACCTAAAAACCGCTAGTCACCGTACCGATCACGGTCCAGGCTGGCATAAGTCCACTCCACTCCACTGACGGGTAAAATGCAACATATAGGTCGTAACGGGAGCAACAACATAAATGGGCGTGGTATGATAAAAACAAAAGAAAATCCATCTATATGAGCAGGAAAAGAACATCCATCCTCATACGATAACACAACCGCGGCTACCACGCTTCTTTTCCTTCGGGGGAGGGTTTACTGAAACTCTGGTTATACTCTTTTCTGACACAAATGAGGACAGATACCCACAGACAGCACGGATAGCCTCATCGAACACGGTCTTCAGGCCCTTCTGCGATAGCGCAGAACATTCAAGATATTTGATAGCACCAATGTCCCTCGCCATCGCGACTCCTTGCGTGTATTGGATGGGCTGCAGGTCTCTGCGTATAATGGTATATCTAGGTTGATGACGCATGTCATGTAGCATGCCTGACTCACCGAACCCGTAACTTCTGGATGGTAGCAGGATCTTCGCGCAAGTCCAGCTTGGTGCCAACCAAAAGTACCGCAGAAGATGGCCGATGATGTGAAATCTCAGGCCACCACTGGATTGGAGGGCTCAACAAAAGTAGTGAGGGTGGTTGCCCGAAGAAGAACGCACTTTGCTTCTTACGTTCTCGTAACTAGGTGGACTGACGACCGAGAAACAAATCAAAAAGACTTGTGCCATTGCGTAGGAGAGTGGACGGAGACGATCGTAATCTTCTTGTCCAGCAGTATCCCATAGACCGAGTGAAATGGTTTTGCCGTCAACCATGACATTTGCAGTGTAATTATCGAAGACTGATACTGCGTGAGCCGGCAGCACTTTCAGGTCACCCACCCGATCATACCTGTTGGGGTGTATTCTCCCTACGAGACAACTTAAATGTATTCCAACATAAGCGCGCGCAAGAACTCACTGGGAAGGCATTTGTGGTATAAGAAATGAGAAGGCATGTCTGCAACACCGATAAATGTTCCAACGCTAAAGTCAATGTGGAAGAGAACTTGCCTTTCCAACGGCACCATCACCAACCACAACGCCTGAAACTTGGATTAGCTGATCGAATCAAGGGTACACTAGTGAGACCTACATTTGATGTGTGTCATTCTGATCGATATCCCAGTTGGTTGCCTGGAAGAGAAGCCCTCAAGAAGAGCAAGGTGTCCACAAAATAAGCGAGTGCTTGTATAAACCTGCCAAATTCACAAGTAGAATTGAGAGTTCTCAAGTCGGACTGGGTTGGGACTGGGTGAGCAAACTGAAACAGAGCGTGACGGACGTTTAGTGCGTTCAAGCCAATCTACCCGTGACCAATATGGTCACACATTTGTGACCATGCCAAGATACTTAGATTCATTCGTTCCTGTCAAATTATAAATTTATACAATCAACGCTGAGCTTGTGAATTCGGGAAGGATTTGATCTATGCGAGGTTCAGAAGAATACGTATACTAGAACAATACATGGAGAGTTAAACCAGTATACAAGTAAGGTAGGACTCTGAGATGGGCACGAAAACTCGGTGTACAGGTCTGAAAAAATCGCCAAAGCCAACTATCCCTCGGTGAGAAATTCTGGAGCTGATAAAATAGAATGAAAACAGTTCAGATAACAACATACAAATGCAAAGCGGATCGAAAACTAGCGGAACAGGGAAACGACAAGAGGGCTGACTACTCGTCAGTCACCCGGCGTTTTTTCGATGGCGGTGCCAGGTCAACAGAGATATCCATCAACACCCCTTCGACTTTCGCTCCATCCTTCTCCGCTTCGCGACGGGAGACGGTGGAGATAGGAAGATCAAACGGTTCCATCAACCCAATGCCTAGCCCGATCAGACCACCACCATCAGGTCCTGACCCATCACTATCCGGCAAACGGGAGCGTCTCATCACTGGGCTTTCCACGTCTGGAGTAGATCTCGGGGGTGATACCATCCTTTTATTGGGCGGGTGTCGCAAATTAGGTGCATGCGGCTTGAACGGGTTTCCAAAGGGATCGTCGCTCGTCAGGCGGGCAGGGCTTGGTATTGCTGCACTGGTCAAGCTGCTCGCTGAAGATGAGAACGATGCATCAGAAAGCCAACCGCCTCGCATGTCGAAGGAGTTGCTCATGGCAGATTTTTTCCGGTCATTGCTCTTCCTACGTAGACCCCCACCAAGTGGAGAGTCATTCAAACGCTTGCGGAAGTCAAGACGCGTAAACAGTGACACTGGCGAGCGGCTATCAGAAAATAGCTGCCTTGGAGAGGGTCTGAAGATGATCGGGGAGCTGCCTTCGGAGAATATGCCACTAAAGTCGCCGAACATCTTTCCACGGAATGTGGTACTGCAGGGAGTATTCATAACACTCGTCACACCAGTGCTTGGGGAGCTCGAGTCAGTGACGGAAGAACCTTTGGTAGCAGGAGTGGCACGCGCAAGCATGGACAGGCAAAATTCCCTAGCCGTGGAATGGAGGGGGTGACTCGGACTCGGGAAGCGCCAGGGCTGGTCTGAAGGAAGTCGTGGTGGGGAGTGGCGGAACGATGGTGTCAATGTTGGGTCGTAAGGAGACATCGGTACAGCGAAGCGAGATGTTGTCGGAGATACACTCATGTCATCAGCTTGCCTTGCCTGAGGTTCATATGAATCAGTCGGTATGACCCCTTCATCCAACATTCTTGTGTGTTTGAGGACAGGAGGAGATGAAAGGACAGGGAACTCATTCTGCTCAATGACAGGTGCCGAGGGCACGGGAAAGTCTTCGTCATCTGCTTCATCATCTTCGGGGTCTGGGGTAGGAGTTTTGCTATTCCTTGAGGATAAGGCTATAGACTTCCTGAATTTGTTGTCCGGTCCTCTTGAACCTCGACGATCACCCATATAATTTTCCTTGTCGTGATGACGTTCCCCTGAAGTGAGAACAACTTAGTTTTAAGGGTAGCGATCTCGTGCATAAGCTTACTGCCAGAACCGCGGCCACCGCGACTGCGATCATGTCCCTCACGACGATTCGACATGGCAATTTTGTGTTTCTCATACACATGCCGCCTCCACATACTCTTTGCATTAACCCCTGCGTACGTTCTCCTGCAGAATGTGCAACGCAGTCTTGGCTCTTCTCCTTCAGGCCAGCCATCTGGTCCCAAAGCCTTGAGGTCCTTTTTCTTGGCTGGGCACCATCCTCTAGGCGGCTCGAGCTGAGGAGGATAAGGAATTGCATCTGAATTGTTTGATGAGCCATTAACAAAATCATTCTGATCTAGGAACCAATCCGGATTGGCAGCCATCAAAGTGTAGGAGAGACCTTCCGGATAGAGGTGAGCATCGGGAAAGACGATGAACGGCGGGTGAACAAAAATGACATTCGGGTCAGACGGGGAGGGATCCATCATGGGCATATGCTGAACTAAGGATGAAGCTGAATGTGTTCGCACCACAGATTGTGGTTTTGGCGGCGGCGGGGCAGGAACCGAAGAACCATTTGGTGTGTATGGCTTTGGCTTAAATGAGACGGAGGCGGGGGAGAAGAAAGGGAGGTCCGAAGTGGAAGTAGAGTTTAAACGTCGCTTCAGGGGCCGAGTTGCGTTCGTAGATGATGTTGCGGTAAATGATAGCGAGGCGGTGAGAGTGGATCGCGCGTCTGACATGGCAGATGACTGTGATAGTGTATGGATCAAGGGAAGACTATATTTCGTGCCACACACAACACTCACTGTGTAAACAGGAATTCTGGCGATGTCCTAAATGTAAGAGATTAACGTGCGGAACGGTGAGCGGGACGACAGGACGATATCGCGCAATGAAGAGGGTGCGAAAACTTTGGGTGGTGACCAGCCTCAGTACGCTTATTTTCTAACATTTCAAGCGGAGCTGACACGTCCACAACGCGTCAGTCACGTGATCTTGTATTTCGCGTTACACGCTTGAGTTCACTCAAGCGCTGGAATGTAATCTGGTTTATTGATAACGACCGGAACTTGAACCAAACTGCAAGCGGGGGTTCAGACATCTGTGAACAGGAGGAAAAATACGTCCTGAATCACGAGAATGGGGAAAGGGAATATACAATTGCGTTGCACAGATCTACCCATGGTTTCAAAAAATGCCCGGAAGGTGTCAGATCCCACCTAACTTGACATATGAAGTACTTCTGAAAAAAAAGACTGGTCTAGAGTGCCAGAGCAATGTACCTGGTCGATACGATACATGAGCGTGCGTTGGAAATATTGTTTGTGATTTGGCTCACCCAGCAATCATAGCCATACCACCCATAGGAGTAATAGGTCCAAGGAACTTCAACCTAAATGTGGTATAATGACATTAGAGCATGGGCGGGGCATATAATAAAGATACGCACCTGTCTCTCCATAGGACGAGTGCCATGATGGAGCCAGAGAAAACAAGGCCTCCCCCTGCAATAGCAGGTCCAGCAAATTTATGTGTCGAGAATCGAGGATGCATCGAGATCACGAACAAAGCCAGGCCATTAAAAATCTTTGTTTTCATCAGAAACAAATCATAGATGAAAAGTAGTTGCCAACTGCATAGTGAGACGCCGTTCCCCACGCGGACAAGCCGTCCGGCGATATACCGGGTCTGCGCTTCAAAGCATGGGAGCCAAAAGCGCCAGCAACCATCCCTACGGCGGCTAAACGGTAGAATTTCAGGATATACGAGTGTGGGTCAAATGGTGTCACCAGGCTGCAGCAAGATAGCTAACCAAGGATAGCCCCCGACTTCCAAAGCAGCGAGGACGTCACAAAAGTCGAACCCCTGGCAAGTAGCGGCGTTGAGGAGTTGGGAATTGACATTCTAATGGTTCAATGTTCAATGTTCAAATGTAAGGAGCAACAGGGGAGCAACGGGGAGCTTGAACATACCAAAGACATGTAAATAAAGATCATAAACTTTTGATTCCGTCTAAAAAAAGCCACCTTCCCGTCCTTACCTCTGGCTGTTATGGGTAAAGCACAGAAAAAGACAGGAAAGGGTCGGCTTGACAAGTATTACAAGCTTGCAAAGTGCGCATCTCCATGAACATCTGAAAATCTCATTATTTAACAGATCGTGGCTAGAGAGCAAGGTTACCGTGCACGGTCGGCCTTCAAGCTCATTCAATTGAACAAAAAATATGCCTTCCTCGAATCAGCCCGATGCTGTGTTGATCTATGTGCGGCCCCCGGTGGTTGGCTACAGGTGGCTAGCAAGTACATGCCTACGAATAGTGTCATTATTGGTGCGTTTTATACAAATAAGTTTGAAGATCGCTCGTTTGATTCCTTCATTTCACTATGCAGGTGTAGACCTCGTACCGATTAAACCCATACCCCGTGTTGTCACATTCGCGACGGATATTACCACTGCGCAGTGCCGTAACCTCATTCGTAGCGAGCTCAAGGATTGGAAGGCGGACGTAGTTCTCCATGATGGTGCACCAAATGTCGGTACTGCATGGGTGCAGGACGCATACAGTCAATCTGAGCTTGTGCTAATGAGTTTAAAACTCGCTGTGGACTTTCTCATCAAAGGCGGGACCTTTGTCACCAAAGTTTTCCGAAGTGTTGACTATAACAATCTGATCTGGGTCTTCAACCAGTTATTTGGAAAGGTGGAAGCTACAAAGCCTCCGTCATCCAGGTGCGCATTCTCAACCTGGTAATTTTCTCTATTATTTACGTGAAGACAGAAACGTGTCTGCTGAGATCTTCGTTGTCTGCCGGGACTTCCTTGCGCCCAAACACATCGACCCCAAGTTCCTAGACCCCAAACACGTTTTCAAGGACCTGTCTGCCACTGCCGCATCTGGCACGGACAAAGGTACCTCTGCAAACAATGCACAAGCAAATGTATTCCATCCTGAAAAGAAGCGTCGGAAACGTGACGGTTACGATGACGGAGACTACACTTTGTTCAAAAAGACTTCTGCAAGTGACTTCATTCGGAGTGTTGATCCAATCGCTGTGCTCGGACTGGTCAATAAGATAAGCTTTGAGTCACAAGAGGAAAAAGAGTATAATAATTGTTGGTCCTCTGTCGAGCTGTTTTGACGTGGTCTTCAGGTGGTTGCAGCTCGACATCACTAGTCCCGACGTACAGGCAAGCTGCGATGATTTGAAGGTGCTCGGCAAGGGAGACTTTAAGAATCTGTTAAAGTGGCGGTCTGCACTTCGTGAAGAAGTCAGTGGCGCATTTTTATTACTGGCTATGGTGCTCACATTTACATACAGATTGGCTTAGAGGTGAAGGAAAAGGACGTCGAGGATCTTGTGGAAACTGTGGAGGTCACTGATGAAGTTGATGAAGAGCAGCAGATTCGAAACGAGGTCCGTATTGACTGTATTCAGTTATCATCGTTCTGACGTACGTATTAGCTCGAAAGATTGAACACCGAAGCAGCTGCGCGTACTAAACGTGAACGTCGTCGTGCAAATGAGATTAAGACCAAGACCATTCAACGGATGCAGCTTCAAATGACCGCCCCGCTAGATATCGGTCTCGAGCAAAACGACGCTTCGCTGGTGGGCCAAGAAGATATCTTTGATTTGACGGGTACTGAAAGGGAGTTGAGAAATAAAGGCGGAATCGGAATCATACGGGTAGATGAAGACACACCGGAGGACGAGGAAGATGATGAGGTAATAGAGGAAGATGATGATGATGAGGTGCTCGATTCTGAGGAAGAAAGGGATCGAAAGACAGCCCATCTTGAAGCGGAATTGGATGGCCTATATGATGCTTACCAGGAGAAACTGAAGGAGCGGGACGCACAATTCAAGGCTAAAGAGGCGAGAAGGAAGAACGGATTGTTAGAGGAATGGGGCGGAATTCAGGAGGACGATGATGGAGACAGCGACGAGGAAGGCGGCTGGGACCAAATGGAGGCCGCAAAGGGGGAAGTAGACGGTGATTCTTCGGATGAAAGTGACAACGAGGAACCTGAGACGCCAGGTCGAAAGAGGAGAAGACCTCATGAAACAAATATGAAGCCAGACAAGAAGGTTAAGCTCGTGACGAAGCTTGAGGAACCGATCACAGGAAGTCGTGCTTCCCAGGTATGGTTCAGCCAAGAACTTTTTGGCGGTCTAGAAGGTCTTGATCAAGTAGAAGAGGAAGAAGAAGCAGAAGCAGAAGAAGAAAGAGAGGATGTTTCAATGGTCTCAGTGCAGCACCATGATGACGAGGAAGAATGGCAAGATGATGTAAGTTCCAAGTTGCTCATTTATGGTCCTTCCTTATGAGATCGATTAGCCTGCTGCAATATCGGATGATGACTTCGAGGTTGTACCCCAGCAGGACGACCACGATGTTGAAATGTGGGACGCTGAAGACGAAAACCAAGACGAAGTGAAGAAAAAACACATTGAAAGTTCGTGTGACATGCCCACTTGCCAATCTCGATGAGCCTCCTGACCAATGTTTCAGAATATGGCTTAACTACGGTGGAAGCTGTGTCCATTGCCCAGCAATTGGTGAATCGCCAAACTACCAGAACGCACCTCCTCAATGACGGATTCAATCGCTATTCTCTTAATGCGAAAGACGGCTTACCGTCGTGGTTCTTGGATGACGAGGAAAAGCACTACAAACCGAACATTCCTGTGACGAAGGAGGCCGTTGCTGCTCTGCGAGCACGTCAACGCACACTTGATGCACGTCCAATCAAGAAGATCGCAGAGGCCAAGGGGAGGAAGAAACTACGGGCCACACAGCGGCTGGAGAAGGCGATGAAGAAGGCAGAGGGAGTCAACGAAACGTCAGATATGACTGAGCGCGAGAAGGCACAGCAGATAGTGAAACTTATGCGCAGAGGAACTGCCAAAGCAAATCAGAAAAAGGAGGCCAAAGTGGTAGTTGCGAAAGGTCCTCATAAAGGACTCAAAGGCAGACCGAAAGGCGTCAAGGGTCGCTATGTCATGGTCGATGCAAGGATGAGAAAAGAGGTATTTATCTTTCAGGTTCACTGATCTGCCGAAACTGACTGCTGAACAGACGCGAGCCAAGAAACGGAAAGAAAAGGCAAACAAAAAGCGAAAATGAGGGTGATTAGTTTACCATCGTGCATTTCATCATATCAGTGCTTGAACTTGAGAACATCGATTATCATCCTTGGTGTATACAATAGCAATAGTGGTAAATTAGGAGGCCGGTAGATCTGGCTTGAGACTTTGAGCAGGGAATGAAACAGTGGTGACATGATCGCATGATGCGAGGAACTGAGTCCAAGCTTGCCCGCCCACTGCGTTGTCATCAAGCACCACCTAGTTCATGAAATGAGCACATTGATTTAATCATACGATCACAAGCACGCACCTGACAAGAGGTTGATTTCTGGTTGCTCTCCAAGTCTAGCAGACTTTCTGTGATTGCTTTGGCAGAAACAGATTGCTCCAAGTCTTCGCAAGCACCCATTGACAGTTGGGTTGTCTCAATGGCTTGACGCACACTCAAACTGGTTTGAAGGAAGTAAGTCCGACCGTGGAAGTTGAATGTGGCTGGTGGCTGTGGTTGGATCGCCTCACCATCTTGAGACGTCAGGCTGCCAATGATCATATTAAGTGAGCATCCAGTTCGAAAGCCATGGTTAACACATAAGCGCACAATTGTCTGAGCTCCTTCGCATACTCAACAAGCACCGGTGGTTGCGCACCCGCACAAAGGTCCGTATAGTCGAAGATAGTGAATTGAATATCCATGGGACTACCTCAAATTAGTCCACACCGCATTAGACGTAGATAATTAACGAACCGATCAGGCATCATGACATCCAATGTGGATTCAACGCCTTCGAGGCATGTTGGTTCGGAGACGTTGACGGACACCTCTGGAATGGTCTGCTTTGCGTTTAACGAAGGTTGCTCAAAAGTGGCTGAGTCGTGCAATGATTCCAGAGGAGATGACGTGTCATAATCGATGTCAACTGAGTCACCGGCCAATTCGCGATCCGAGTCACTGTGTTCAAGTTCTCCCGCTCTGGAGCTGGCTACATCTGACATCGAGAACTCCAATTCTAACTTGATCAGCTGCTGCTGAAGACTCTTCTCAAGCTGGGACTCAGAAAGCGTGCGATACAAGACGCGATGCAGTACTTTCTGGTTGGAAGGTGGTGTATCCAATAATGTGGGAGGAAGACTGAAGGTCCCCATTAGCACATGGACGAAATGACCGAAGCATCATTAGACACACCTGGGAACGAACATGAGCGGGATGTTTGAAGTGTACAACCATTTGAGAATTTTTGATAATATCCAGTTCCCCTTCAACGGTGGATTAAGCATTGCATGTCCGGTTAGTGATGGAGATGCAAGGACCATGTGTCCAAAGCTTGGGTGGTGTCAGATACGGCCTCTTTAAGTGAGTATCATCGCACTTACGAGGCAGTTACAAGTCTGTCGCTACCAGAGGTCTTCGGGGCACTCTGGAGCAGTGCCTCCAGATCTTTAGGTTCCCTGCAAGAAACGTCAGCGCAAACTCAAGTTGACTGAAGAGACAAGCTAACTCAGATTTGGTTACTACCTTTCCCTGACCTCCTGCCAAGCCACCAGTCTTCGATATGTCTTCAGTGGCGGCAGCACCGAGCCAATCTGCCACCCTGCGAACACGGAAGGATCCACCTTTTATCGTCGTCCAAGGTAACGGTCGAGGAGAAAGGAAAGGGTAGATAGAGTACGTGTGTGGCATGAAGGAGGGATGTACGGAATGGTCGAGCTTCGGTTTCGTTGGCACATAGCAAAGAAGAGGCGAAGAACTGCCTTGACTCTGAGCCCTCCATTAGTCAAGCGTGGTTATGGGCTTACGGTGACTTAGCTCACCTCCGTCGAAGCACGTGTAGCAAGCCTTTTTGCAATATCCATTTTTTCTGGGTCTTTAGCACAAATCCTGATCTAAAGAGACTTTCAGTATCTTCTCGGCCGACAGGTGGTAGAACCTGCCTTGCCCTTGTGACCAAGGTTCTCCACATAAGCACCAGCAAGACGTGATATACGCTGAACCAGGTCCTGACGAATAGGTTGCTTTGAAGGCAACTCGACGATTTCATCGATGATACCCTCGGGATTAGTTAGTTTTTAACATATGTGCGAAGTTCGGCAACCTCACCTTTTTCATGTCACTCAAGTGCTCCGTGAGTTGCTTCATTGCACCTCTCAATCCCTCCACTCGCAAGGCAAGTGGATTAGAAGCCAATGAAATGTGGACGTTATACTGCATGGAAAGCTGCAGTAAGTCGGCACCGTCTGAAAATCTGTCATTACACGAGGAAGCTTGTATCTTGGGTAGACTCCACCTTTCCCAAGAATGAGGAAAAGTTGACTTGGGTTAACAGAGAATGCTACAGAAGTCAGGCTCGTAATGGGCACAATTAACAGAACAAGACTGACTCTTGACAACAACCTCTGTCCTATCCCTCTTCCTTCTCTCAAGTTCCTTCAGCGAGGGCCAGTTCCACTGCTTTTCGATAATGGATTCCGCATATTCTACTTTGCGTCTGGAACTACGTGTCCATATGGGGTCGAGTTGATACAACTCTGTAAACTTCCGTAGCTGGTCCTTACTGAAGGACCGACAGAGCGTGTCTAAGAGATTATTGTACTCTTCTGCATATTTAGAAGACTCCGGCAACGAGTGCCTCTTAGGTCTGCAATGCTCTATGTCATCCAAGGTTGGTTCCAAGCCAGCAGCATGTATCGAGGCGAGGTAAAGGTCGACACGAGTAGGCTCCAGCGGATTTCGAGACTGTAAGGATGTGGATTGACCTGCTTTCGTTTCGCTGGGGGCTCGGAATCCTTTTTGTGACTTTGCCTTCTCTGGTGCATGACTAGGGGATGGTGTGTCTGTCTGCTGAAGGCTACTTTTCGGAAAAGCTGAGGTTGCTAACGCTGCATGCGATACATAAAGTCTATGATGCCGCCAGCGCAGGCATGATGAGCACAGCGAGCGCGATGTCCGCAGCAGCGGAGAGGACATTCAAAGGGCAAGTTCAGTCAATGTAGAAAGCGACTGCAACTTGTTATACGTATTATGCAGGTGGACAGTAGATCACGTGACTACTCATACGAAAAACCATCATTCTGCATTAGACAGAATAAGTACCCCCTTCAAAGCTCTTCGGAGCCAGCTTCAGTGACATAGCGGCCTGCTATCAACTTCTTCTCATCATCCTCGCCTACATGACCTTCCCAACCATTGTCAGCGAGGTATTTCATGAATTTGGCGTCTTCGTCGGCGAGGTCAACCCCAGTCATGTCTGGGACGCAGAGATACGTGACCAAGACACCAGTTACGCCGCAAATGGCGGCAATGATAAATGTCCACCTTCAGAGAGGCAGTTCAGGAAATAAACGAACGGCTGTCAGAACTTCCAACTCACTGTTTACCCAGATTGTTCTGTATGGGAGTGAAAGCTTGAGTGCCAACGGCTGCTCCGGTCTTCCCGATAGCAGCAGATAGGCCATAGCAGGTGCCGCTGTTACATAATTAGTGATCACTTAGTACTTGCCACTGACGCCCTACCGGATTGGAGTTGCATATGACTCGGAGCTCGTCAGACCCAACATATCACCGGGGCCCTAAGGTATAAAATGTTGAGATAAAATGTTGCCCCATAAATGAAGATTGCACAAGTACCAGGTTTCCAAATGATTGCATAAGCCCGTAGCTAGGAGAAGCCGTCAAGAAGAGTCTAGCGTGAGCTAATTAGATAGCTCACAAAATGACGAATAGCGGTATAATTTTAGTGATCTTGTCGTAAGCTAGCCCAATTATGAGGCCAAACAAGAGGTACCCAGAGAAACCGAGCATCATCTGAATGCAAATCAGTATATACTTATGATCAAAGAGGTATTGTTCACCGTATTTCTTCGACCCAGCCTATTACAGAGATAGGCACCCACAAAAACACCGGGGAGGGCAATTGTTCCGAGGAGGAGTTGCCATTCTGCCGTCTTCTTGATATCGCTGTTCGGGATAACGCTTGAAATAATGGTACCCGAGAAGACGCCGTTGGGGAATGTGACCTATCAAGGAAGAAAGTGAGAGTCTGAGAAAACCTGTGGCCGCAGACTTCGCTCACAAAATCGTAAAGAAACCTAGTTCTAAAATGAGATATAAATCAGAGCCTTTGAACCAATACGACCCACCAGGCCCCACAAGTTCCAATCAGCTCTCGCCAGTAACGCTTGAACACGAGTTTATACGGGACGTGACCTGAAATGAGATTCAGAACAGAGGATCACAAAGCAAATTTATGCATACGCTTGATGGCACCCTTGCGGTACAGCTTAGAGCTTAACATCCGAAGACGGAAGAAGAATACAGTCAAAGGGAGTAATATGCCAACGCCAAAGCACACGCGCCAGACCGTCCCAAGATTGTCCTCCCCAGCAGCCGACAAGACAATTAGAAATACCGACACGGCGAGGGGGCCGCCAAACTTATTCAAATTGCTAAGATGTCAGTCCAAATAACAGAAACACATACGCACAGATAGAACAAAGTTCGTAACCATAATGAACACTGCCCACGTCCGTAAGGTTATACATACTCAAATAAACGGTAAGAACAAACCTGGACCGCGGTTGTTCAGGGACTTCTCATTCGCAGCTTCACTAGCACTTGTGGAGGAAGCAGGGTATTCACCTCCGACGCCCTAACAAGGGGATTCAGATCTGAGCGTTACGAATGCAGTACAATAACACATACAACGCCTGTGATGCCTCGAGCGACAGTCAAGAACCAGAACAACCCCTGGGCGCTTCCGTGGGCACCGTGAGCTGCAGTACCAAGCGTGGCACCAACGACGATCAGTAGGGTTGTTGACACAATGGCTACTTTTCGTCCTAGTCTGTCGCACATCAAGCCCACGAGCAGCTGACCGAGTACAGCGCCTTTGGTTTGCACATAAGATACATGTGTCATCGTTAGGTCCTATGACCCACTCACCAACCAGCAAGGCATTTGAGACCCGAGTGGACACAGTAGATGTGTAGTCCTTTGGGTATAGCTGCTTGAAGATAACCTATTAAAGCAAGTCAGGAATATTCTTGACTGCATGACAATGCCAACGAACGTTGCTCATTGTCATCAAATTATTTTGATCTGTGGTGCATCAGGTGACCATGGTGCTATTTGCGCGTTAAAACCAAAACTCACAACCGTCACTGATCAAACCAAAGCCTGCGGCCAGGATGGTGAAATACACACTGAGCGACTCTTTCTTGAGGTCAGGAGCTGCAGCTGCAGTGACCTCAGGATCGTCACCAGCCCTCGTCACCTTCTCATCAACGGAACTGATATCTTTCTCGACAGACATGCTGAGGTGCCCGGAAGATAACAAGCTGTGTGAGAGAATAGCTGGTTCATTTCCACAGAGCGATCATTTTATAAAGTGGACACACGTGCTACAAGTGGAGGATCAAGCAATTTAGCGCCGTCAGGGATCCTAATGCAGCGAGCTCACATCCTGAACTAACTGTCAGAGAGGTCAGAGAACTTGGGGAGAACGTGTCTCATGGATGACACTGGATGTGTATTTGTTGTTTAGGCTATCAACTGCGATGACTTGCGTATGAATAGATAAATAGAAATCATGCTGAAGATTGAAGTCAATGCCTGAAATAAAGGTTTATAAGACTGGTCTGATCTTCTCTGGAATATAGACTCAGAGGATATGAGCTTAAGATCATGCTATCGGCAACTGTGAAGTACATGGGATCGACGCGTTCGTCACATCGAATGAACGATGAACAAATTTCATTGGTTTAAGATAACGATAACTTAACCATATCCTAATTATGTAATTCACGCAACACTTGGCTTGAACTTTATTTTTCTCGAGGCAGACTTCAACAACGAGAGCACAAAATGGCCTTTCCCAATGACGCTATCGACGACGAGCTTGATTTTTCAGACATTGAAGCCAAGTGCTGCCTTCTTGCACTCCCAGTTTCCTTCCGCTCATCTTTTTCCGCTTAGATATAGTGTGGAGTTTGACGATGGCTTCGACAATGTAATCGTGGTCGACGGAGTGCCTATCATCGACAGGTCAAAGCTTGACAAGCTACTTGCAAAGATATCGAAGGAATTTTCCAGAAGAGGTGCTGTGATCAAGCCAGACGACATTTTTGTACCATGGGACGATCATTCAGGAAAAACAAAAGGGTACGCTTGCCTTAGCCCTCCTGCTAGACTTCTGAGACCGACAGTAGCGTAGCTTCGTCTTCATTGACCTTGGGAACGCGGACGCGGCTGCTTTTGCGGCTAGTGCAATGCATGGACATCCTTTTGATTCCAAACATACTTTCCATATCAATCGATTCAGCGAAATTGAACGTTATGAAAAGATGGATGAGACATACGTCGAGCCCAAAGTGGAGGACTATCGTCCAAAAGTTTGTCCCCGTGTACCATAACCAATACTTAAAAAAACTCACTCTCCCTACAGGAACATCTCCGAGCATGGCTCGCTGATCCTCATGGACGTGATCAGTATGTGACTTACCGCGGTGATGACGTAGAAATACACTGGCACGGGAAGCCTTCACAGTGTGAAGTTGCCTATGCGAAAAAGGTACGTGGTTGTTCTACGCGTTTCTACGCGTCATTGCATCCACTAAATATCTTGACAGAATTGGACAGAACTCTATGCTTCATGGTCACCTCTCGGTACATTCTTCGCTACGCTTTTCCGTCAGGGTGTCCGGCTGTGGGGTGGACCGTCGTGGGAACCTCAACATCGTTTTGCGCACCCACTCGTCAAGTTGATTGACTTTTCTCCATGCGAAAATTACCTCGTTACTTGGTCACACGATCCTATCACAGTCCCTGCTAACCTCCCTCAAGGCCCCGAATTCTTTTCTCCTGAAGATGAAGGCAATAACATTGCCGTATGGGATATCAAGTCCGGTCACCTTCTTCGCACGTTCCCCACCACGACTTATGAGACTGACGATCCAGCGATGAAAAAACAAATGCAGTGGCCTGCATTAAAGTGGAGTTCCGATGATAAGTTCGTCGCTCGGGCAACACCAGGACAGCAGATCAGTGTCTACGAGTTGCCGAGCATGGGTCTTCACGACAAAAAGAGTCTAAAGATTGAGGGGGTTGTCGACTTTGAATGGTGCCCTCTTGGAGATAAGGACAAAGAGGACGCGGAGAAGGTCGCGGAAGCAGGGAAAGGTGCAAAAAAGAAGGAGAATATGCTTGCTTACTGGACGCCTGAAGTTGCTAACCAGCCTGCGCGAGTGACCCTTATTAGCTTCCCGAGTCGTACTGTTCTACGACAAAAGAACTTGTTCCATGTCACTGAGGTAAGATTTGTTCTTTGGGTCAATTATTCATTCACGATCAGTGTTATAGTGCAAGCTTCATTGGCAAAACCAAGGTGACTTCCTTTGTGTCAAGGTTGACCGTCACACCAAGACGAAGAAATCTATTTTCTGCAACCTTGAGATTTTCCGAGTTCGTGAGAAGGACTTCCCGGTTGAAGTTGTCGAGCTGAAAGGTACTGAGACTCGTGACCTTACTGGATCATTCACTTACATGTCTTATAGACCCCGTCACGGACTTCTCTTGGGAGCCAAAAGGAGAGCGATTTGCTATTGTGTCAAGTAATGATCCAAACCTCGGTAGTCCTGCGCCTGGAATTACAATCAAAACCGACATCAGCTTCTATCAGCTGGATCGCGCCAAGAATGATTTCAAGCTGTTGCGTACGTGCTATTAATATTGACTGAGCTTTATCCTTTGACCTGCGTATAATCAGGCACCCTTGCATCAAGGACCAGTAATACGATACGTTGGTCTCCTCGAGGCAGACATGTAGTACTGGCTACAGTTGGGTCATCGACCAAGTCCGAACTCGAGTTCTGGGATTTAGATTTTACCAGCGAAGAACGCCGAGAAGGTCAAAATGTAAAAGAAGAATGGGGTAGTGGCATACAGCAACTTGGTTCTGCTGATCATTATGGTGTAACTGATGTGGAATGGGATCCAAGTGGGCGATACTTGGCCACCAGTGCTAGCGCGTGGAGGCACACGGTCTGTCACACTCGGTTTCTACTGTGCTATGCTCATTTCCCTTGTTAAACAGCTTGAGAATGGCTACGCTATCTGGGACTTCCGGGGACAAGAGCTAGAAAAACACATCCTTGATCGCTTCAAGCAATTCATTTGGCGACCGCGACCGCGCAGTCTCCTTACAAAGGAGCAACAACGGCTGATTCGCAAGAATTTGCGAGAGTACAGTCGCGCGTTCGATGAGGAAGATGCTGCGGAGGAAAGTAATGTCAGTGCGGAGCTTGTCGCTCATCGTAAACGTCTTGTCGATGAATGGAATGCATGGCGCGCGCGGTGTAAGCGAGACATTGCAGAAGAGAAACGGAGTAGGGGACAGAAACTTAATGGCGAGCATCATGAAGAGGAAAAAGAAGAGATCGAGGAGTGGATTGACGAAGTTATTGAGCAAATAGAGGAGGAGGTTGTGGAGTAATGCTCTTCATTTAATCGGATGTATGTAGCGTTCCCATGATCTCGAGTTCAAGTTAGAGTGGAGGCGGTGCCCCGTGGCGCGCGTGAGGGTGTGTTACTTACCAACTCAACTGGGTTTTTCTCTAAATCGCCGTATCTAATCAGCCTACCAGCAGCCTACATAACTTTATTGACGAGTCGCAATTCTTCCTCGAGGTCGACGCTGACCACGACGACTTGTTCAACATTTTGCCAGAACGCTCAGCGTCTTTCTTTCCGTATCTGCTTCACCACCATTGGATTAGTAAAGCATGGTTCCTATTGGACCGTCCCCCATGTCTCAGACAGCCTCAACCTCGACCTCGACGCTATGGGCAACAGGTGAGCTTAGTTCGCGACTCCAAAGGCTTTAAGTCTCAAATGAACAACGAAACTATCTGCAGCTTCGAAGGAGTGGGTGATCCCAGCTAAACCCAAACCAGGGCGAAAGCCCAAGAAGGAGACCTCTACAGGCCCTCCAGCCCCGAAAGACGACGAGGCAAGTATTTTAGCTATTCACTGCGCTTCATAGGGCTGATGTTGATAGCAGGACTCGGAGTCCGCGGGTAGGCGTGTTCAGAACAGGTAACGCGATAAGTAGTTTCGTGTGCTACCGTCTACTTATTCATTTAGCAGAGCCGCCCAACGTGCATTTCGCGAACGCAAGCAGTCCCAGCTTGCTGAGCTACAAGCCCGTCTTCACTCTTACGAACAGGGAGAGATAGAACGTAATGTCGCACTCCAGAACATTGCGAAGAAAATGAAGGATGAGAACGAGGAACTTCGAAAGGAGAATCAGCTACTGAAGGAGAAAATCGCTCGTCTCGAGTGGGAAGCGGAGTCAAATGACGGTGAAAGAAAGAGGAACAGGGATGATACTACGGTCGTGTCGCCTAGCATGTCCGAGCGACCTGTGCGCAACAGCAACAAGCGAGCGAAGATGGATTCCGAGGCCATGGACTCGCCACAGGGTCTTCATTTTACCGCATTCACCCCTTCATCATACACCCCTTCATCTTCTTCACTGGTTTCCTCACCTGATGAGGGAACCTCCCACAGCTTTCCTCCATCAGTTCACGAAAGTCAATCTGGAGTTTTTCCCACACCCCCGCCATCACTCACAAACATGCTCAATTACCCTCCGCCAACCGAGCCTGGTCCAGTATTAGATGCGCAAGACCCATCGGACTCCTTCCCATGTGTGCTGTGTAGCCCTGACGTTCCTTGCGTTTGCAGGGAAATGGCCATGCAACAAGCAGCCATTGACACTGATTTAAGCCGTATATCACTCAAATCGGAGCATGATCATCCTGCTCTCATTTCGCCTATGGACCAACCCGCCCAGTTTTCTTCGCAAATAAACATCCTCGAGAACCTCCCAGCATACCAAGCACCTGTCCCAATACGTCGACGAGCGCCAGGTCAGAACGCAAACCCAATCTTCCCCGTAACTCCGATTTCAGTCCTATCGTCGTCCGCCAAATGTTCAGGTGACCCTTCCAATTGTATGGCATGTTCAGACGACGTTTTTGGCAAGGCGTTCTGTCAGGCAATTGGGCACTCCGTCAATTCCACATCACCGTGCATTGATTGCCCTGTACGAACGAACCAATCAGACAAGATTGTCGTCGGTGGTTGCTGCGGTGATATCACGAAATGTGGATCCTGTGGTATCGCGCCCATAATTTCGTCCACAAATTTACTTCGCACCGAGACATCGATACCCACCGACGATGCTTGGCGTCAGCTTAAGTCACATCCAAATGTCGCATTCGCAGATTTGTCACTCTTAGCCGATGTGGTTGCTCGCAGATCCAAGTGCACAGGCTCACGGGTGGTGATATCACCGGCTCCAGGATCCGTCACGCCGGAACGGAACCCGCCCATGGCAGGACCTTCTCGTCATAGTGACCACCAATCAGTGCTACTGACGGATCCGCATGAGCGCTATCATCAACAGCAAAGAGAGCGCTCCTCACCACCAAGGCTTGTTCCGCAGGAGGTGTTGATTGAGTGCGGACGTCGAAGAATGCGGGAGGTGAATGCAGATGGTGTCAGAGAAGCCCTCCGATTACTGGATTCGAAGTTTGCACACGCTCGATAGGACTCTTCATTTCAACTCTATGGATATTTTGCAACCTGTATAATAGCCTACTAGTATGTATCCCCTTACGAATATCCTGACCTACATGAACGAGTTCTTCCTATTCCCTCAACTTCCCGGAAAGGGACTGAGACCCACTCCACTGCTCAAATTGCATCCACGCCGTTTTGATTGCCCTCAGCTTCCAGTGCAGAAGTCGTTGCTGACGCTTAGACAACCTGTCTCTCCCATGCTCCGGATTTGAGCCATAAGAACGAAACGTAACGGCTAGTGTGCGGAGAGTTGCGTGTTCAAGCTCGGGAGGAAATGGTCGAACTTGTGCCCACAGTTCGCGCAATACCCGTCTCGCTACCGAATATGCTCCCACGGCGAAATATGCATGGGCGACTGCGTCAATAGATGCCACATCAGGAACAATACCGGCACGAATCATTGTACGAAACGTCCGCATAGCTTCTTCTGGGCGACCTTGGCGACCACAGCCATCGATGAGAATTGTGTACATTATTGAGTTCGGTTGGATGCCAGCATCGAGAGCGTCTCGAAGAACTTGCTTAGCACCATGAACGTCACCCATCTTCACATACCCATCCATGAGCGTTGAGTAATGGTGGATGGTTGGGTGAAGGCCACGGTCCAACATGTTTTGGAAAACAGTTCTGGAGGTCTCCATGTCAGACCTGGCAACTGCTTCATGCTTGAGCCTTAGTGCAATAGTCGCACGATCGCTCTGAATGGCCCGCCGGGAAACGCACTGCAGGATCGGTCTGAACCAGGAATTTAACCGTGAACGACGAGGAAGTTTGAGACCGGCTGTGGGATGATGATGTTCGGTAGTGTCCAGAATAAGTTCATCCGGAAACTTGGGGTTGTACGTTCGCTTCTTAGAGAACTTGGCGGCAGTCACGTCCCATCCACGCCCGTGAACCATATATTTCTCGCGGCGGAGGATACTCCTCAGGATGATGCGAATATGTCGGATAGTAGGCCGAAGCGAAGGTGAGGAAAATGAACGAAGCATGCGTATCAACTGACGTGCATTAGCTCCTTGCGCTCGGTCGAAGAAATTCATAAGAATTTCCACCGTGTAACTATCAGGTTTAATCCCAACAGCACGCATTGTCCGCAAGATATTTCGCATCGCCCTGAGACCCATGACGACAAGTAATCCGCTCATTAGTGCATTGAATACATGCGCCGTCAAGGGGACACCTTGGACATCAACCGGGAGTACTGTGAGAGGTTGCACCTGCATCATGCTACAGAAAACCTCTGCAGCAGCAGGGGATCGTACGTGTAGCATAACAGCGACAACGCTAACGGCTTCGCGGCTATGCCCTGCAACTAGATATCCTCGAATGAGCGCTGCTATAATAGATGGATCTGGATGGACTCCAGCCCGTTTCATGTGGTCCAAAAGTTTAACCATGCGCGAAAGCTTGCCTTCTTTTGCCATGTAGTGCAAAAGAATTGAGAAAGTAGCTGCATCAGGTTTGACAGCAGGGGGGTCTATGGGAGTGCGCTTTGACATGGGATCGGAGGTGTGTTCGCCAGCGAGCTCGGTGGTACTGCCAGATCTTCGACCGTGCCCACTTGGAAGATCGAATGCTAGCATATACCGTGTTGCGGCTTCTTCGTCTCCTGAGTCTAAAAGCTGCTGCACAATGCTGTTGAGGACAACAGTAGAGAGTCGCGCATCCAAATCGCGCAAAGCCTCGAAAGCACGGATTTGTACCTGCAGGTCTACTCCTAGAGAGCGATAGGCGGCAACAATGACAGCATGAGTAGAAGGATCGACAGGGAACCCTGCGACAGCCATCTTCTCCATGTGCTGCTTTGCAAAATTCAAATTCCTGTTGCGAAGGTGACCTGATATGAGGATATGAAACGTTCTCCGGTTCGGGCAGAGGCCCTCGGTTGTGAACTCCTCGAATGCATGGTCGAGTTGATCGTAACGTTGACTTTCCACGAGGGCACGCATCTTCCAATTGAGGAGTCGGACCGATGTACGGCCGCAATGGTGCTGGGCGGCTGTAACTAGTGGGGGAATCAAATGCCAGTGCCTTCTGTCTGCGAGATGATAGGCAACGGCCTCGTAATGATTGGGCTTTAAGTGGCAGCCAAGGAGATGAGCAATGTTTAGAGCTTGCAGTGCTCGTTCTGGGCGTGAAGTCATGACCGCGTCCTGGGCAAGACGGTTGACGCTCTCCCTGTCGGTGAAATATCGAGAGTGGATAGGAACGTCCTTGATCCTTTTTACAATTTCTCTCGCCCCTCCGCGAAAAGAATCGATGGCAGCTACCACTTCTTGTGGATAACTGTCCAGATTTGCGGTTGTTGGAGCCTGCTCGACTTTCATGGAAGGGGCATTCCTTGCCACTGGGCTGGGAGAATAAGAAGACCCAACATGAGCATGGACGGGTGGAGAAGTTCTTTCTGCACTGGTCTGAATGTGGTCGGGTGTATGTGCCTGGGAGTGCAGAGCTGAACATGCTGTATGGCCCCGAACGTGGCCGATGGAATGGATTGATATTCCAAGAGGAATGTGGCGCCTGATGCAGATTCGGACAGCTTGCTTGAGATGCTGCCTGTGAATGGGGCTGGCTCCCCCTAGCATCGACAGCCAGTATCTGGAAAGCTATGAAGCTCAACCACCGTGGCTAACTAGCAATGAGTAAAAGTAAGTGAAATGGATGAAAATGGACTTACAGAAATTCCAGAAGTCGATGATATGGACTTCCGAAAAGCAAAGGCAGAGCAAAAGGTGTTTTGGTCGGAAAATACCGATATCACTTAACAGTTGACCACCACCAAAGTGCAACCAAAGTTGAACTTACACGACATGCTCCGACGCCAAACGAGCTTGTTTTTCGTCTCAACTCAATTCTACTCGCAAGACGGACCGCGAACTGTCTATTAACAATGTGTACCGTGTGATCAGAGGATCAACACGAAGAATATTATGCTTTAACTGAAGGCGGAGAAAATTTGCTCCGACGCTTGCCCGATGGAGGCGGCCCGCTTTTCCCGGAGTACATGGTGTGTCGCGATTCGTGAAAACGATCGAACGTCAAGATGCGCTTAGGGAAACTACTCCGTACTAGCTGTGGCGTCCTCTTGGCCATTTTGTCGAAAATGGTCAAGACTCAGGCCTCAGGAATGGAATCACCTGTACCCCGGAAAACAAGCGATCGATGGTGGATGACTGGTTTAAACTATGAACAAATTGAAGTCTAGATACCCAAAAGTCGCACATAAGGACAGAACAGCATTTACGTGGATAAATGACCTTGTGAGACAAGATCATGGCATCACATGTTGAGCAAGCCAATATTAAAAGTGCCTTTGCATCGCCAACGCGCTTGGTGTTTTGAAGTTCCTGACCGGCCTTCACTGAGCCCTTCCTACCGAGTGACCTACGACATTAATAATTGTTAATTCTCGAAACAACTTGGTAATAGCTCAAAGTTTCACACAGAGCCCAAGGATGTCCTGGACAACCACGTCGGTCCTAAGTAGGACAAGTTCTGACCTCAGGGGTTTCCTTATACTTGTTCTGAGCTCCCAGGGTACACTTACATTTTGACGCCATTAGCGGGTCAACGGCTAAATGATAGCATACGTACATACCCGCAGTCATGCTACAGCATACTGCCACCTTATACTCGCTTATTACGTAACTCAGACAATTGAATGGGTGGCGAACCAGCTGTGGCAAATCAAGTTCATTCCGTTCTTTCTTCGTTTCAATATCAGGGTGTTTCGTGTTCGTCACTCTTAAAACGTTCCCTTTGTTCTGGTCATCGCTTTGAAGCAGTCCTTTCGGTTCAACCTAACTTGTAACGAATTCACCGTCCGGCATGCAAGTTAATCTAGTTACTACGGTGGCAGGAATAGAAAGGTCAGTGATTGGAGGAAAGGTGATTAGTAATTTAGTTCGGGGCTGTAACATGCCACGGGCGGTGCAATTGAGTGAGTTTCTGTGCTCCTGCCCGTTTCGCTGTTTTCATTTTGGATAGACGCTGCTTGAGTCACTTGGCCATTTTCCAAAAAACATTGGTCACGTGAGCTCAGCCCTCCGTGCATAACGGAACGCACTTTTTCAATTCCCCGATGCAAGATAGATCGTTGTAGTTTCAAATCTTTCAAATCAAAGGCGCTGACACCTCGGGATGCTACGTCCATGCATGGTGTCACATCTGGGCCTAAATCAAGCAATTTATTGTCCTGAAGTCCTTAATTTACTTCCGTGGTCTGACACGGCGATCTTTCTCGTCCGTGGCGTTTCTCATGTGGCCCTTGTCTGATTTCAAGGCCACGGCATGGGTTCCGCTTGGTGTATCCTTTTCTGGCGCCGGGTTATACGTTCAACTTGCACAGCGGTGCCTCGATAGTTTCAATGTTCTGGCCTAACCGCCGTGGCAAGGCTATCCATACTCCCGCAAAAAGCCTAACAACGCTTTACCATAATCCATATTCGTAAACAACCCGGGATACTCTGACTAGAAGCTGAGGGTACAGCATGTGTATAAAAGTCCTTGCCAAACCTGCTGTGGTCAACCCACCACCGCTCCCTGATGTCTGCTTACCAGTCTCACCTCACCGTCCTTGAACAGAGTGCTTCCTCCTACCCAAATGCTTCAGTCTTCAGAGTGCCCCAATCAGATTCATCAACTGTTCAGGTACATGACTGGTCGTCAATATCTTACCGCCAGTTCAAGGATGATGTCGAATTCACTGCTTGTTATTGGCGGCAAGTGCTTAAATCTGATGGCGTACCAGAGTACTCTGTCGTAGGTCTATGGTATGTCTATCGAGCGCGCCCTCCAATCTAGGTCTCTGACACCATCAATATAGGGTGCCTGGAATGACCTATCGGGATGTTCTCAATATTTACGGCCTTTCGCGAGCTGGTTATGTCCCTCAGCTGTTCAGCATTCGTTTGCCCAATCCTGAAGTGGTACTCGAACTGCTCACCAAGGCAGATGCAAAAGCCTTGATACACGACTCCCAATTCCAGTCCATGACTTCGTCATTCCCTCTTCCCGTCCATCTGGCGATCGAAAAGGAAGACATGACATCTTTCACATATGACCTTCCTCCCATACGATCGACCTCCAACCCTGACAAACTGGTGTTTGTTTTCCACACAAGTGGCTCTACCTCAGGCAGTCCCAAGCTCGTCCCTTGTAATTCCCGCTGGCTTGACGCGATGGTTACGAAAGCTAATGTGGTCGGCGCTCCTCGCGATCCACGTCGGCAGGACGTTTCCGTTTGGCTGTATGTCCTTTACCATCCTAGCATAGTTCTCCGTCATTAACTCTTTTCCAGCGGTAGCATGTGTCACATTGGTCAAACCTTCAGTAAGCCCTACACCGAATTGTTCATAGTGCGTTTCCTGACCTAGCGATAGTGTTCCTCGGCTCCCTGCAGCATGGGTCTTGCACCATTCAACCAACCAAAATTGCGTTTAGTTCCGAAGAACTCATTGATATGATCCACCGCTGTCAGCTCAATCGCCTGAACCAATTTCCCACTTTCCTCTCCGTTCACCTCCGCAACGCACGGCAAAATCCCAAACTCCTCGGATACCTTCAAAGACTCGATGAAATTTTCTTCAGTGGGTTGCCGTTACCTCAGGAGGAAGAAGACTGGGCATTCAAAAATGGTCTGAACATGAAAGTAAGGTTCATCTCATGAGCAAGTTTGCATTCTTAGCTGAACCTGTCGCCCTTAATTAGAACACATTCGGTAGCACTGAATGTGGTGCAATGCTTCACTCCATTGGTGGCAAAGGCCGTGACGCACTACTTCTTCGTCCTATTCCGGGAACGTCTTATGCCTTCGTACCCATTGATGACGACACTCAGACCGAGTCTGGGCACAATACATCGGCCCGGATGCTGGAGCTCGTCATTCTTTCGAGTTCTGGTGACTGCCCCCATACGTCATTGCGAGGCAGCGACGGCCACTTCCACACCGGAGACCTATTCCAGGAAGTGATGCCCGGGTCATATGCGTTCCGTGGTCGTAACGACGACTGGATCAAGAGCGAAAATAGCTTGCGATGCGATACAAAGTACGTTTCACTGTTGCCTGATCGGAACAATCAGTTTATCAAATATGTAGAGCCATCGAAGATAATGTTCGGGCTACCTGCGGTGACCTCATTGAGGAATGTATTGTCGTGGGAACTGGACGGCCATCACCAGCTCTTTTTGTTGAGCCTGCTCCTGGCGTTGACCATGAGAAACTCAAGCGGGATATCATCCGCAAGACTCGCCAATTCCACGTACGACGCTATCTCCACGAACAGATCACAAACCCAAGTTTGGTCATCATAGTTCCTTCGAAATCGCTTCCTCGCACTGCGACTAAAGGCAACGTTCGGCGCAAGGCTGTTGAGGATGCGTATCAGGCTGAGCTTGACAGGATCTACGCTTCTCTGCGCTAAAGCAACCCACAATAACTTATCATCACTTCAATAATCATTCCGGATATAACTTATATTCACACTGCACGTAAATACTTCATTAATCCTCAACTTACATTCGATTACATATTGCAAGTATAGCAGTACAGCATACTACAGCTTATCATAATTACTTCTCATATTGCTTCAATATTATATTACTAGTCGAACGATCAAGAATCGGGAGGACAATGAATGGCATCATAAGCAACTAATATCGACATTTTCAGGTGTAATGCAAAAAGTCAAGCGGCTTATCTCTCGACTTCCTGTAGTCCTGACTAGACCTATGATTTCCCCCTTTTGTACCATACGTCTGCGATACTCTACTTCCTGTTGGACTGCATCATGCATGCGAGAAAGTTCGGGGACAAAAGGAGGTATTGACACCGGGACTAAGGTAATATGGTGGGTAAGGGGAAGCGGCACAGGGGTTGTTGGAAGATCACCAAGCATCGAACTAGGCAGAGTATTCGGGTCATCATTTTCGGAGCAAAGAGGGAATGGGTGTAAATGCTGCTTGTACAACGTTACTAGTCCACTGGATCGTGGCGCAAGGGCCCAATTGGTTAAAACGATGACAGGAGCGTGAGACAGGCGAAGTCGACCCAGTGCCGTGAGCACATGTTGGAGGGGGTGTACCGATGCAGGATCTGGGCCCTCGTGAGCTAATTGGGGAATATTACGCATCTGTTCTGCGATAAAACGGTCGGGCCAATAAAATGCGCTTACTGAATCCACGGCAATAAGGCCTATTTCGTGTTCTGGTATGTTGACTCTGTGGTAACAAGGGAGATGTAGGAGACTAGTGGCGAGTTGAAGGAGTGAATTTGGCCGAAAGACATGCAGACGCTGCATTGATTCTTCAGCTAGATGTCGTGTCATCTCCATGCTGTAAGGGAGGACGAGCGACAAACGAGTTAACAACAGCTGATGAAGTCTTGGGACATCAAATGATGCATCGGTGTCATAGACAATTGCGGCTAGTCCATTTCCCCCAAAGTCCATTGACATTTCCTTTGACGGAGCAATGCAGAGTAGTACGAAATGATACAGGAGATGTGTTTTCCCTGACGATGCGGGGCCCTGAACCTCCATGACATGCCCGCGGCCAAGAGATGAAAGTAGCGGTGCAGGCGTGGCACTTTCAGTTGGAGTGTGAGGTCCGGAAGGCGAAGCTGGGTGAAGTTCGGTAAGCAACCTGATCTAAATGCGGCGATGAGCATCTTACTGTGCACTCGTACGCAGGAAAGCAACTGGCTGTGGTTTAGCAAACTTTCTCTTGACAACGAACGAATGAGCTTACATTTTGGAGGGACTCCCGAGGGATCTCGTTCAGAAATGAAGCCATCTCAAACAAGTCTTAAAGTAAACGATGTGTAACAAGATTTAGTGTCAATGAGATGTAGACTCTGGTACTCGGTACTAAGTACAGTGAGTAGAGTAGCGAGGTGCCAGGTAACGTTGGCAGATGAGTCGCGCATGACAAAGAGGATTTCACATGTGGAAGTACTTACCACCAAACTACAATTGCAAGCATACGCAAAACACACATCCTTACACCTAGCTTGACCTGCAAGCCAAGGTCCATGTACCAATAGCTATCCAGACTGCTCAAACACCCATCTTCACGTTAATGGACACCATCCCGACTTCTCGAGCCACTCCCCCAGGCTCCAGACGCTCACCTGCCACGTCACCCCCCTCCGCAAAGAGTGTTTCTTCAGCCCGTTCGGCGCTGACTTCTGTCCGTTCCCAAAACTCACAGGGTACGGCCGTACCACGGCACTCTTCTATGAAAGCAGCACCAGTAATGGGAACAAATACAGAGTCTCGTGAGTCGTTGACTATCTCCTTGAAGCATGAGACCGAAAGGAAGGAACAGGTGCGCCAATGTTTCCAAGATATCATATTTCACTGACTGTCGCATCAGTTGCTTGTCCAAGTTCAAAACAAGGATCAGACCATTGCCAGTCTGACGGCTGAGAATGACAATCTCATGTCTGCCCTTAATTCCGCGGAATCACGCTTGAATGACTTGTATGCTGATCAGGCGAGGATGGAAGAGGAGATGGCGGCCCGAATCGAAGTCGCTGAAAAGCTACGGGCACAAGTCAGGGAGCTTGAGCGAGAGAAGCGAGATATACAAAGACGATATAATGAGCAGGTTCGCTTTTGTCTCTTCTCGCATTTCATACACACATGGATTTTTTGTAGACATCGACATTCGAGGCAGAGCGCCAAGCATTCTATGACAATGAACAGCACCTCAGATCCCGCATCCAGTCTCTTACCCAAGCTCGCAACGTCGTCGAACAGCCTCAGTCTTCCTCCGACAACGACGCTGAGGTGGAGACAGAGGTATCAGATGTCCCTAGCCCCCAAGAACAGCACCATCCTACTAAACAAGATCTCAATGACCCGGAAAGCGAACCGGCTGAAATGACCTCTCTCAAACTTGAACTCTCGACGCTATCAACGTCTTATGCCTCGTTGCAAAGTACTCTTGTACTTTTGCAAATGCAACTCGTGGATCTGAAGAGAGTCAACAATCAGTTACAAGAAGATAATGAGAGCTACATGATCTTATTACGGGAGAAGACATTAAGCGGCCAATTTGATCTCATGAAACAAGTTGGTGGCACTTCACACACAACGGATGGCGACTATGATGATGAGGCGGTGGTAGATGAGAACGCTGATATTGGCAGTCTTAGGAGTACAGACAGGAGCGTGTTAGACAGGGTTGATGAAGAGATGACAGAGGACGATGATTTAGATCATGACGCCGAACGTCACGGAGCTGATTCGCCGTCTTCACATCGCCACCACGGACGTCATGGGCGCAGGAACGATTCAGCATCACGTTCTCCCAGTCGAGCACCGCACGGAGAGTCACTCGCCGACCTCCCTATCACCGGTCCAGGACTTGACTTGGCTGCCGAGCTTGGCCGTGCTGAGAACAAGGACATTCTCGCCGGGGATTCCATTGACGGCGATCGATCTCTCCTTCATGGCAAAGGAAGAAGAAAGAAGGAATCTGGGGACACCAGAAAAGTCTCCCCTTCAGACATGCCAGATTCAAATGGAGACTTGGAAGCACTACGATCAGAGGTCAAGATTCTCAAAGATGCCAACAAGGCGCTGTCTTTGTATGCGTCCAAGATTATCGACAGAATCATAGCCGAAGAAGGTTTCGAGCATGTCCTCGCCGTGGACTATGAGAAGCCTCTGACTACGCATTCTAACTCCAACAAGCCTCCCACTCTGGCCATAACAACTACTGCCACCGCACCAGTGAAGACATCCAAACCTCGACCACAATCGGCTTTCTTCTCCACATCAACCTCAGATTCCACCGCTAACCCCGCTTCCGAGAGAGCACCGCTGTCACCTCCTATTTCCGAAACCTCTGCCACGAAAAAATCTCAGCGACGTTCTATGTCTTTCGACTGGAAGAACTTTTCACTGTTCGGCGGCGGAGAGAATAAACCCGAGTCAGCCAATCTGCGACCTCTAACACTGAAGCCAGATTCCACCCCTATGACAACCAGCGCACGGAAATTGGAGACTTATGAAGACGAAGAGGATCGTCGGGAAAGAGAGCGACTCAATGCCACCATGAAACTCATGGGTATTGAGAAACCTGCTGCTTCGCCCTTGGAACCTATTCATGCGGGGCCCATGCAAAAGAGCTACTCGACTCCTGAGAGTCCTCTGACTGCCACCGTTAGCCGCTTTTCAATTTTCAGGTCACGATCCACCACTGGTCATTCCGACGCTTCGTCTGTAAATTCTGCGCCTTCGATATCCAGTAGTCACCAATCAACATATGGACTTGGCAACGCGAATAATGGGCTGTCTGAACTCACACAAGAGGCTCTGGAGCAAGCGGAGGCAGAGAACTCGCTGGCAGCCTTGGATGCTCATGAGCAAACCCTCAGTGATGAGATTGCGAAGGGTAGACCGGGAGGCTTTACTGAGCCCTCCAGAGGTCTTGGAGATGAATGGAGAAGTCGTAGGAGCAGAAGGAGCGGAGGCGGGAGCGGGAGCACGGTTTGGAGTGCTGGAATGAGCCGCGCAGAAGACGAGCCAGATGCTTAGTCTCCGAATGAGTACTGACTAGTGGAATTGAGGCCATAAGGTGTGGATGCTATTTGTATACTGCGCGTACATACCCTATATATATACCATGTTATAGATCTATTTGTATTGTTTCGAATGCATTATTATTGTATAAAATCCTCACTTTTTTGCAGAGTACCAGAGGTGTCTGACTCAAAGGTCTGCTTTGGAGAAACGGAAAGCAAAAGGGGACAGAAAGCGCAATACGTGAAGAACTTCTTTACTGTTTCCTCATTTTGTAAGAAGCCAATTTATCCCATGTGCCCTCCTCAACATCTACTGGATGGATGGTGTAAGTCGAAGATCGTTGGCATCACGGTGCAAGTCTGGGAGTATCGGGGTGTAATGATGCACGTAGTAGACCGTCTCTCATACATATATATCATCCCTCTGCTGGGACATCAGCACGCTTCACAAGCGTATTCTGCGCGTGAGTGCGGATCGTTTGAAACGGATTTGACGAGTACTGTGGATTTGAGAGTATCAATGGCTGTCGAAGTTTCTCCAGGTCCCTGAAGAACGAATCAATACCAGTAGATTAAATTGGAGAGAACTAGCAGAACTTACAAGGCACGTTTCCGCTGGTTCTTCCTTAGGGACAATCCCTTGCCCTCTCCAATCTGGAGCGTCTTCGGTTGAGCTTTGGGAGCATGAACCTCTTTTTTCTCTCCATTCACTGGGTCACCTTGTTCTGGCGAATCCCCTTGATCAATGGCAGAAAGAACAGCGCGAATAGCCTCAAGTCCGCCCCCGACTTGTTCCCGTTGTCGCCTATTAAATCGGCGTTTCTGCACTTTCGAGTATGGAGATGTTTTGGATGTCAACCCTGAGTCACGGGCTAAGAAGAAGGCATCACAACTTTTGCAAAATGTAGAGCGCACTGTCGATGAAAGCTTCGTGTTTGAGTTGCTGTTTCTCTTTCTTCTTGATTAACTGACGAGGCTCAGAAGACGCCGTAGACATTGCTTGCAATATGACTTCCCCCTAACCAATCATAAGATTAGGCATAAATGGCCATTAAATTTTGCAAGACGCACTGAAGCCTCTGCCGCAGCGCCTACTTCAACCACTTCAATCGCGTTATCTTGCACCGCAAATTGTCGCCTAGCAAGTTTAGCGGAAGGCTCGTGTGCTCCGACACGTTTTCTGCGCTCTCTAGGCTAGTGCATAACATCAGTGAGTTGCATAACACTAAAGTTCACTGCTCACCATCTTCCCCCTTCAAGGATCTTGATTGATCAAAAGCTCCAATGAGACTCAGACCATTGTTTACCAAAGGCTTCTGATTCTAACAAGTGCAAACAATGTTCAATATGAACCACGTGCCAAATGCGTTTCAACTTGAAGTATGTCATTGTGACATCATGATTGCGTTCCGCTTCCCAGCGAGAACTGACTGGTAGCCCTTTGAGTCCTTGCACTTTTTTGTTTGTTAATATCTACCTATACGTATGGTGTGTCCATGACCTTTAATTTCTACTTACGGTACCATTGGTACTGTATTTTACGACGCCATTTCGTTCGCAAACGATATCGAGCTTGACGGCGCGACAGGACTCGAACCTGCATCGAGTCTCTAGGACAGCGTTCAACAGAGAAAGCGGCAAGGTCTCTTCCTTCCAACATTCCGTAGTGGTTCACGATGGTATGTTAGAAGGAAGAGTCCTTTGACCGCGCGGGCTTAACGTATCATTGACGATCGGTCCAAAGTTCAAACACGAGCGATGCAAGAAATTTAAGCATACCAAGTCCTTGGTTGCATATCTTGGGCGACAGACTATTCTCGTAACGCGGTATAGGAGTACTTAGTAGACCCCCTCGTGATGCTCAAGAGATTATTCCTCTGAAGGTTTTTGCATGCTTGAACATTGTGTCTAGTCACTAAATAATAATTACTAAATCGATAGAAGCCGACAGCAATGTGCGGGCATCCGGACATGAGAGACAATACAACCCTATCTAAGTACTATGTAACATTACAGTCGCAAATATGAAGATCATGCCTCATTCTGGGATTGAAGGGGGACTTCATCCTCAAGCCGGACCCTGGATTGCTCACGAGCATTGTCGGCAAAGTCATCAGAAAGGAGGTCACCGCCCTCTTTCGGCTCTGAGTTCTCGACGCCAACAGCAATGAAGGCTATCAGAACCAGGAGGGAACCCACCAGTACTTCCGCTGCGGCAGGTTTTCCGAGGAAGAAGTCCCCGATGACCGCGACAGGAATGGTGAGACCGAGACCAACCGTCACCACTAGAGGTGTGGTCTTGAGCATCGCAATGACGTATAGGAAGTCGCTCGATAAGGTGATAAACATCTAAAACATGTGAGCTGTATGCCAGGACCGAGACATAGAACCTGGAGACTTACATTCACCACGATAATAGTGATGGCATTACGGGTATGAGGTAACTCAAAGCGCTCCATTCCAACTAGATGTAGGACGACGCCCACGGGCCACGATAAGAATATATTGAATAATCCTACAAAGCCAAAGAAAAGTTGCATGTCGATTCTTGACTCTTCCCGAATCTGAACCTTGAGGAAGACGACATAGAATGCATAGAATATGGCCGACAACAACGCCAAGAAATCCCCCAAGACCGGTAAGGAGTCAGCAGTTCTCGAAAATATCGATGATCCAGTTGCATCTGGCGGGTCGTTGGAAGAACCGTCAGAAACGGCGACAAGAACCACACCGACAAAGCTTGATGCAAGCTGGGGTGAGCATATTCATCTGTGAGAAGAAAATATCTACATACGCAGTAAGAACAGCCCCAATTTTGACTAGTGTGAGCTTTTCCACGCGGAACATACGTCCAATGGTAAGAGTCATCATCCCTGGAAGACACAATGATACCGGCGATGAAGGACAGTAGCAAAATTTCTCACCACTCATGCCAGACAGAATTGTTGCACTTGCAACGCTAGTATATGCCAGAGCAGCGTTCAAAGCCCAGTTCGCCACAAACCACAGAAAGCAGAATCCAAGTGCCAACTTTATGGTTTCCTCTGTGGTTAGTGGTATATCTGCTTGGTTGACAAGAGGTGGCTCCACCTGGAAATAGTCAGAAAAAGTTATACGCAAAGCATGAGGTAAGTCTAGTTACTGCAGGTTCGGCGTCGACATCAAGCTCTTGCTCCAGTGGCTGATAAAATGCGGTTGGACTTTTCACATAGATCAGCACTGGACCATAGAAGGTCGCTCATAAGTTACCTGGCAGACTTAGACGGGCGCCAGAATCTCCGTGCAATATATGGCAGCAGGTAGACCGCAAATGACGAGGTGTTGGTATACGTTATTCTGCGTCACGAGGTAAATGTGCAGCTCAATACAAAGACATGAATTGTAGGCCTCACAGGAATGGCTTCTGGTACCCATCATCATACATGTCCTGCCAGAAACAATTGATATCACTGCCTGGAAGTGTTTCCCATGTGCTTACTTGAGTCAAGAAACTAGATGCAGTCCATAATAGAACAACCACCAAGAGGAGACCAAGGCCGACGAAGTAGTCCTTCGTTTTCGTTCTACCAGAAACAAGTACTGAGGACCCGCCACCGGACTCGGACAAGGTGTTCATCTGGACCAAGGATGAACAGGAATGAACGTTAACATGGCTTATCGGAAGCAAATTAGCAGTGCATAGTCGTGTGAATGACTAATGTATCAGAAAACCGACGGTCGCACAACTTCTCCGGGCCGCTCCAATATTGCGGCTGGACAAGTCTTAAAGTGAAGTCATTTTCATAAGCACACGTTGACGAGGGTATGTAGAATACATAGTCCATAATGAAGGAATATCAACACATGGAAAGGGAAATATAAAACTGATGAATATCTACATACTATGTACTACAAAGGTCATGCAGTGTCCTCTGTACGACGAGAGCCAGCATACGACTTGACCTTCTCAAAGATTCGGAAGAGGCTGATGACAAGACTGATGCAATACAGGACAAGGCCAACACCAACCAGGCAAATCAATGCAAGTTGATAGTCGCAGATCGTATCTCCCACACCGCCTTCTCCAAGGTCCGGAAGCGATAGCTCTGGTCGAGGCAGTTCGTCATACCAAGCGATCCTGCTTGCCGATGCACAGGGGACAAGTGATGTGAAGTAATTATCGAAGCATAGCGAAAAAGCCGCAGACCATGCACAAATGAAGCAAACTTCGAGGAGAGTGTGTGCAAGTTTGCCAGATGTTCGCCATAATCCCAAGGGACGACCGAAATATTCGAGCTATAATGATATGAGATAATGATGCTACAAAAATAGAGTTGGAGACACTCGCATATATCGCCACCATAACATGGACAAGGGTCAAGGGTGCAAATATTATCACCAAAGTTCTGGAATTCATGTGTTCACCAAGCTGCCTTGTACTTCTCAAGTCGTGAATTGACGTACGGAGAACTTCCTACGATTCCCATAACCCCATAGTGCAACTCCAAAATGCGTATCCTAATGGCTATTGCAAGAGCTGCAGTTGTGAATGTTATATTGGTGAATCTGAAAAGCTAGGTAGGAGATTTATACGCAACACAAATTAAATGCATGGCGGGGCTCACCAATGGAACATAGATATTTGTCAGAATGAAGGCTCTAAAGCGCTTCTTCCTTGATCTGTCAGAGCCGTCTCCCGACTCACCATCAGTGCGATCTCCAGTCAACCCAAGGTGAGAGTAATCGCCCCGAGAGTTCATAGGAAACTCGGTTTTTGGTTTCCATGGCGTGTCCCAACCAGGAGTTTTATTGTGCGACAGAGTGAAAGGCATGGAGGACGATGGGTGTGCTCCAGACTCAGAATTTGCAGATCCCTTTTCTAGCGGGGAAACTAGCGAGCAGTCCGGCTCGTCGTGCGATGGACGATAAATAGATAATGACAAGGTTGGCCGATTTCTATGAGCAACGGCGTTCCTGTCAGCCGTCTGGCTCGATGGCTCTCCATAAAGGCGAGTTTCTTGAGGACGGGCGAATGTCCACCAATGTGATTGGCGCTCGGACGAAGTGCCATTGACTCCTCCGAATGACGAACGAGAGGCAGTTTCGGATGGTCGATTGTCATAAGGATGTTGATCTTCATCGTCAGGTTGATCTGATGGGGAAGGAGGCTCATCTTGGGCCCAGGCTATGGCAGATCACAAGGATAAGGTAAGTGGCATGTTTCAATTAGCATTCAGAGGCTCGTACGGGGTGCAGTCACGACTGTTCGGGTCGCTGAAGGCACCGTAAGTGCGTGACTCCGGGAAGATCCTGCAAGACTGCTGCTGTCTGAAGCTAATGGAATTGATGGCTTGGGTGCGCTCGCTGAAAGAGACATTCGTACAGAAAAAAAAATGACTTGAAAAGAAAGAAAAGAAAAAATGATCAGGGATGAGGCCTGATGTCGGACCAGCACTGAGCAAAGTTCAAACAGTAGCTCGAACGCTGGTCAGGACGCAGCAATCCAACGGGTTTTATTCCTGACCTCACAAAGTTATTTTTGAATGCTGTACACTCAATGCCGAAATGCCGGTGTAGGAAGTTCAACGACATTAGCGCATTGCAGCAGCAGCTGCCAGCCGCAGCTTGAGCAAAACATTGCAGGTGAGAAATATGCGTATGGAATTATTGTAATTCAGTTTACCCCCAAGTTGGTCAGTGACATTCAAAACAAGTTCTGTCAGAACTCACGCAGCACGACTGAAACTTCGCGCGACTGTGTGACTATTACACATCCAATTATCGACAAGACTACAGCATGGAGGACGCTTTACCCTCAGTAGCAATCGGCGGTGTCGGTTCCAGGTTCGTGTCCCAAAACGACCTAGAAGAAGCGAAAGCTCGGAGAGACGAGCAATGGAAGGCGGCCTATGCTAGGTGCGCAGCCTTTTTGACGTCCATAATAAGACATGTGAAGCTCAAACGTGCTAGGCTTGGGCAGGCACCCCCTCCACAGCCTGTGGAAGATTTTTCGGATGGTCGAAGTCTAGCAGAAGTGAGTATTAATGTTTTTGTCTCAAGTGACCGCTGACACCAGACTGTCATAGAAACTAGCTGCGAACAGGGTGTGTTACCTCAGTTGCCCTTCATCTTTGAATTAAACAGGTGTGTTAGGCCGCGAAGCAAGAAGAATGGGAGGAGAAGACGAAGTTAGGCAAGTCCGCACCCTCGGCTTTCTATGGTGATACTGACTTATTTGTGTTCAATTGTAGCAAATCAATTCCGAGCACTGGAAGAGGACGAGATCATGTTTCTGGACTCCATCAGAGAAAAACAGGCCGAGGAAGAACGCCTACGAAAAGCACAAGACGGCGAGGAGCTCTCAGACTTCAGAAAGTATGCTTCTCCTCGTTATCCCTCCATCACTGAGATTGAGAATATGCAAAGAGCTGTTGCAGCTAGGGAAAATGACCTTAACAAGCCTCCTGCAGCCCAACCCGTGGCAGTGGCACAACCGCGAAAACCAAATGATGATACTCTAGAGAAGCCGAAAGCTACCGCGTTGGCACCTAAGAAAGATGTCAAGAAATCATTGAAGGGCGTTGTAGTCAAGAAGAAACCAAAGTCTAACTCCCAAACAGCTGGTACTAATGTATCAAAAGCGAAGGAACCCGCCAAAGACGTCGACGACGGTGCACCACCAGACGCAAAACGTCGCAAGGTATCCAAATCATGACATCCATCACAGCCTGCCTTGCGAATTTCATGTAGCTCTCTTTGCAGATTTGTTTTTTTTGTATTGCTACGGATTTAATTTGAGAACATGATGTACATGACGTTCCATTAGTCCTTAGATACAACGCCACGAGCCCATATATGTTCATACATGCTATGTCATACTCCCCGAGCCGTGGGTGTTGGTGTCCACCGTACGCGGTTAAGGTCTCTTTCTCCAGTCCGTCCCGCTCCCCAGCCAGACATTCGACCCATCGCCTCTGCTCTTCTTGCCGCTGCAGTACTCATGGTAGTCCTATCCAACAATCTTTTCGCTGCAGGTGTCAAATTGCCAGGCGCATCAGCTCTACGTGGGGTCCAACTTGGAGGACCCATGGAACCTGGCTTCAAGGGACCTCCTCGAGCCGGTGTGCGTCCAAATTGTGGAGTCGAACCCCCAAGAAGACCAGCTTTCGCGCGAAGACTTTTTGCTGCATTGACGGACAATCTATGAGATAATGCTTCACGACTCGATGGCGCTGCTATGTGGAAAGGTGTGCTAGGAGATGGCATAGCTTCTGCTGGATCATCCGACTTGGACAATATTCGTGGTGTTGCATTTAGGGTCCCCCATGTCATTAACTGATTAACGGCTGAGGGGCCTAGTTCAGAAGCGGTAGGTGATGGTAAGCTAGGTACAAGGGAAAAATTGTTGTTGGTAGGGGACCGTGGGTGATCTAGAAGCTTATTAGAAAAAAAGAAATCGGTCAACGCGACACAGAACTTACATGGCGTGCCAGTGATGGCGGCATCAATTCGACTGCGAGTAGGACTAGGTGGGGCAGACGTAGCTCGTGACTGGGTATCTTGTTCTGGTAAACGTGTATTGCCGTGGGTTATGATCCCGAGGTCGTCGCTTGCTTTAGCTTTTGATGCAGGCGGCGCGTAAGGAGTCATGTCGGCATCAGGTGAGAACATAAGAGAATTCCGAGCCTGAAGTCCAGCACTTCAGTCAGCTTTAGGATGAAAATCGCGCCTGAGCCTCACATACCTTAAACTTCCAGCCATCCACGCCAGCGGAACGGGTATCTTTCCTCGGCGCCATAACATCCGCGGGCTCGTGTTCCTCAGCTGGTCCACTGAAGATAGCGACCTCCTTGCCCTTGCCATCATCCTTCGTATCTCGGCCTTGTTCCTTCGATTCCGTCGACTCCTCTCCACTTTGGGTGATGAGTCCTGCAATGGCAGGGGCCTCAATCACGAATTTCTCTTTCACACCCGGCGCCTGTGCAGGCTCGACCATCATCATCTCCCTCGCCTCAAGCATCCTATCCCTCTGTGCCTCAACCCTCTTCTGCGCCTCCCATGCCCAGCCCCATCTCTCTTTTCTCTTCCGGTTCTCGTCATCCATAATTTGCGTGAAGCTTGCGTTATCTTCAGAAGTATACCGCGCCTGGAAGTTGTCTAGGCTCATATTGGTGTCATATCGCGGGCGTTTCGTCACTGGCTCCCCACGTGGCGTGCGCAGCGGTGTCTCGGATGGACCGGCACCGTATGGCGTTTCGGAAGGTGTTTGCCATGGTCGTCCGCGGTAGGTGGCGGGAGTGTTGTTTACCTCTTGGAGTCTACGCACAGAGACGCTGATCAAGTGGGGGTCTCTTGAAGATACAGCGTCGAGGTATTCATTGGTTGCGTCCAGATGCACGAGAGAAGGAAAGAAGTCTCTCGCTATAATGCGAGACAAGGCTGCTGTGTACTCATCTTCGTCAAGTACTTGTTGACTATTTAGTGAGCGAGAAGGTTCAGATGAACCATGTGTAGACATTGCAGACTCAAGGAGCCAAAGGAGTAATTACAAGTGAACGTTTAGTCCCGTTGCTTACGTAAATGATCATTAGAAATAATTCACATATTCCGCAGAGAAAGTAAGAGAAAAGAAAATGCTAGGAAAAAGAAGAAAAATATAAGCACAGATAGTTACAGAAAATAAATCAACTAATGTATCATGTACCAGCAAAAGTGAGGACAGAAGAGTAATGGTGTTGCTGGCAAAAGGTATCATTCTGTCATGATGTCATCATAATGAAGGCATGAATTAGGCCTTCAGTTCGCGAAAATGAGTGGGCATAGTCCTCAAGACCTTGAAAATGGTGTGGGAGGATTGTCAGGGTAGGACGCTTCAACGTCAGCATAACATGTTCCAGGTAAATGGAAAAAGAAGTATTCAGAAAAGTCAAGAGTATAACGGCTCACGCGCCGTTACCACGTCCGAAACCGAACGTGGTGCTTCCGGACCTGGACCTGACTTTCTTGTCAGAGTCTGGTTCTAAGAATCCGCCATCATCCACAACAGGTTCTAATCCACTGCTCTTCCGACCACCGGTGATACCCGCAGGTCGACCTATCCTGCTCTGTGATAACACAGAGACAATCGGAGACGAAGGGATTCTAGATGATGCACGGACCGTCACGTTTGAGTGCGACAGAGGGAGCTGTGGTGACGATTTCAAGTCATTCGCTTTCCCATTGTATGAGAACGGTCGTTCACGAGGACGGAACTCTCCATCAGAAGAAGGGGTCGGTGACCCAGTGTTACTGGAACCTATGGAGGAACGTTTTGCGTATGGACCGGCACCTGGCCCAGTAGATTTCTTGAGGCCAATGGCCCCCATATTTGAATATGGGCCAGACGTTGGAAGGGGGAGGAAAGTGGGAGTTGCGGGCCGGGATGAAGGGGTAGGGATGGAGCTCATGGTTGTGGTAGTGCTCAAGCTCGCCCCAGAGAGGCGCGATTGAGGTCGACGACTGTGGGTCATTGTGCTCTGAGTAAAGAAACTGGGCTTAGAGAAAGCAGGGGACGACGCCGACGGAGGAACACCATGACGGAAAGCACTGGGAGCTGAGGGACTAGACTCGGAAGAGCGCCTGCGTTCCTTCTCAGTGTCCTTATTCGGAGAGGGAGTGTCATCCATAATGAGAACCCATCCAGAGTTATCTGCGTTGGGAGTGGTCGCGCCGCTCGTCAAACCAGTATCTGCACCATGACGCTGTGGACTCAGTTTGGTAAGCTTGCTATCCGGCATCGCGAGCCGGGTCAAGTTATTCTTAGGTGCCAATGTAGTGGATGTAGAGGCCATCGTGGAGATCGCCGATGCATTGGTTCCCTGCCGCCCGGCATTGCTGCCCATCCGTAACCGAGGAACACGTGTATGGATTTTCTGTTCGAGGTTCTTGACACGAGCACGCATTTCGGAAACCATCTGGACACCCTTGCTCTTCGACACCATCATAGGTATGGCGGTGAGGTTGGTGCTGGAACTAGCAGTAACACGCGGAACAGGGACAGGAGTCCGAGGAGAGTTGCGGGAAGTAGCAAGGGTTGGAAGGGTGCTTGAACGCGTGATTGATGAAGGTGAGGAAGTACCGGAGCCAGGCTTGTTCAGTTGGAAACCTGCGCGCTGGAGTAGGACGGACTGCCCTACACTTGAGCTGACAGAGGTAGAAGGGGGACGAGAAGGGGTAAGAATAGAGGAATCTTCGGGTGAAGAAAGCTCGGATAGTTGGAGGTCCGGCGGCGGTGGAGTGCTGAGCAGATTGTCCTCTGTTGAAGCAGTCGAGAGAGAAGGGAATAGTGACGAAGGGGTAGAAGTGGACATGGAAGTCTCGGTCGCAGTGCTAGGTGCCCTGGAACGAGCATCTGACAGCTGGCCTTTAAGGATAGAAATCTCCACAGTTGCATCTGGCAGAAGAGCATGAGTAGCAAGCCTCTGTGTCATCTAGTGGAACGCACCTCGCAGCTCATCCCTCACACGCTGTAGTTCCTCCTCCATGTTTGCCTTGTCAAGAAGTTCGTGCTCGAGTAATATCTTTTCCTCCAATGCCTTGGAATATCTCGCCTCTACATCCGCAAGACTTGATGCGACAACACGTTCATTTCTCTCCAGGTCATCGTTGCCCAACTCCAAGTCGCGTAATCTGACCTTCAACTTCTGGGATTCCTGGCGGAGGGTGTCCAACTCCCGTTGCAAGGACGTTGTCGTTGTATTATGGGTGGTCTGTAGCGATATAAATTTGGACTTGATGAAAGGTTAGTTAGTGAACTGGTGTTAGAATAAGGGTCGAGAGATACCTTCCATTCGTCTCGCTCTAATTCAGTCTTGGCAACCTTGACTTTAAGGTCCTGCTGTGCTTTCTCGGTACGATCTATTTCTTTGATCAGCTCTTCCTCAAGCTCTTTGCTGGAAGTGTGAAATTCGTCAAGTTCTGCACGAGTCTCAGACAGCATGTCGGCGACCTCATTATACTTTGCTTTCCAGTCAGTGGAGGAGTAGCTGGTTGCAGAACGTAGTCAGGATACAATATTGAGCGTGACAAGAAGGGTATGGGTACTTGAACTGGTTGTCTTCTATGGATGCCATTATTGGGTCTCTGCGTAGGGCATCTGTGGCTGACAGAATAGCCGTCATAAAACCTCAAAGAAATAAAGTACAGCCTAGGATCACAACCAGAAAGATTAAGGGAGAAATGGAGAACAGTTGAAAGTGAGAAATGGCTGGTCTTCAAGTTGTAAGTAGTTGGTTGTGTGGACTATGTGGAAGTTAACAGCAGAGGGCCACCAAAAACTAATGAACATAGCTTACATAATAAATGACTTATGACTTCCCCTGATAATCCTTGAACGGGTTCTCATTTAATTTACTAGCTACTTTTACATATTTTCAGGTTTTGCACATTTGCGCTTTTCTATTCTTCCTGTCTTAGGACATCTCATCTCTTGCCACGACACAGGCTCCATCGATGCACCTAAGTTCGTCGAAAGTGTTATTATTTTGAACACCATGGTTGCAGAACTTACCAGCTTCACTCGTCGCAAAGATGACACCAAGGTCATTCCGTGCAGTGGTGATGTAGTAGCTGCGCGCATCACCAAGTGATATCTAGGATTAATATTCTTGAGAATATCATCTATCACCGTCCATCTCATTAGCTTACCACTATACCCTTGACGACATCCCCTCCACGAAAACAGTCGCCGATTTTCACCTTGTCCTTCTCAGTAGCTCTGACATCTTGAGTGCGTATAACACCATTGAATTCTTCACCAGCAGGAAGAGGAACGCCATCAACAACTGAAATCGACACCATCGCCTGTAAAGGCGACAGACGGGTGACCATCCCTAGCACGACAGAATTTGCTGCAGGTGGATGCGATCGTATGCGTGATATTGTTAGGGTCTGTGCACATCAGTATGGTTCGATTGTCATTCAAATCATTCTTAGTAAACACCAAGGGAATAAACCAACAGGTCCATCGTATTGTGCCACACCAACTAGGCTCGCTCTAACCTGTCCATCCTTCAAGTACAAACCACCTCCGAGGTTAGGTGTGGGACCACGAGGGAGAGAGACAGGTTGTCCTGGGAGTAACGTAGTATCAGAGGCCATGGGAAGCTAGGGAGCCGAAAGTCGAGCGCGTGAACAAGCAGTCGAACCTGGGATTGACCTGACCTGAGGGAAAAGTCGGGAGACCGAGTATTGAATTTGGCGTCGTACGAGCCCGTGTTCGCTCCAGGATTTGTCGCTATTTGGCGTGACTTGCCTCAAAAAATCTCAAGCGCCAACTTGTTTCTCCAAATTATAGCCCCGTTCACTCTCGAGGAAACGCGAATTTGTCCCTCCAGCAACAATGGCTTCCTCTTCTCTCGCTCGCATCCTTTCAAGGCGTATGGCTTCTACTCGTCATCCTTGACGCTCGCAACTCATTATTATTTACAGAGATGCACATTTCGGCGCGGAGACATGCCCTGTCCAAGTTCTCTATGCCTGCGATGAGTCCCACCATGACCGAGGGTGGTATCGCCTCCTGGAAAAAGGCGGAGGGTGAAACATTCTCTGCTGGTGACGTGCTACTCGAGATTGTACATTTCACCTAGCTTTCATGTTTCCAATCCATTCCTCACATCCGTTCACAGGAGACCGACAAGGCCACGATTGATGTGGAAGCCCAGGAAGACGGTATCCTCGCCAAAATTATTGTAGGTCAGCTTTCAGCTCCGTGTTTTCGTTATCTCACCTTGCCTTGCGCACGTTCAGGCACAGGATGGTTCGAAGAACGTCGCTGTTGGCTCACTCATTGCCGTACTGGCTGAAGAGGGCGACGACCTGTCAGGTGCGGCTCAAATGGCTTCCGAGGCTGCATCCGCACCACCCCCACCAAAGGAGGAAAAGACTCCTCAACCCCCCAAAGCTGAGGAGGCCCCCGAGCCTGCTCCTTCTCAGGCTAGGTCACAAGAAAGCAAACCAGAGCTTGCCAAGGGAGAACGGATATTCGCGTCCCCCATTGCGAAGAAGATTGCTCTAGAACGCGGCATCCCATTGGCCCAGCTCAAGGGCACGGGTCCTGAGGGACGGATCATTCGAGAGGACGTCGAGAAGTATCAACCACCCACAGCAGCTGCTTCAGCAACCACTGCCGCCTCTTCTTTAGGACCTACTGCATCCCTTCCGGAATACACGGACACCCCCGTTTCAAACATGCGTCGCGTTATTGGCTCGCGTCTCACACAGTCCAAGCAAGAACTGCCCCATTACTACCTTACAGTCGAGATTAATATGGATAAGGTGATGAAGTTGCGAGAGGTCTTTAACAAGACACTCGGCGAAAAGGACAAAGCTGCTAAATTGAGCGTCAATGACTTCATTCTCAAGGCCGTCGCATGTGCACTGAACGACGTGCCTGAGGCTAACTCTGCATGGCTTGGGGAAGTCATCAGACAGTAAGTGCTTCCGCGGAAGAAATGTGTTAGTAGCTCACTCAGTCCTTAGATACAAGAAGGCTGATATTTCGCTGGCTGTCGCTACCCCCACTGGCTTGATTACACCCATTGTGAAGGATGTTGGTTCAAAAGGGCTGGCAACCATCTCTAGTGAAGCAAAAGCCCTGGCCAAAAAGGCTCGTGACGGCAAGCTGGCTCCTCAGGAATATCAGGTAAGTGACATTTTTTATCTCTATTGGCATGAAACTAACTCTTTTGATAGGGTGGAACGTTCACGGTGTCTAACCTTGGCATGTTCGATATTGACCACTTCACTGCCATCATCAACCCTCCCCAATCATGCATCCTTGCTGTTGGCAGCACGAAGCCCACAATTGTCCCGGCACCTGAGGAGGAGCGTGGTTTCAAGACGGTGAACATGATGAAGGTGACACTGAGCTCGGATCACCGGACGGTGGATGGAGCTGTGGGTGCTCGGTGGATGACTGCATTCAAAGGTTACCTTGAGAATCCTCTTACATTCATGCTCTAGAAGTACAGTTATTTTGCTGGAGGGTCTTTGGAGTCTACCTTTGTTCTAGACTAGATTATTTTTTACATGCACTTGATTTCTTCGATAGCAACGTATGAAACACAGATATCGATGGGAAAATTCGCATGTGCCATTTATGACAAGGCGCCTAATAGGTTTTGTGCACCCGGGCCCCTAATACTTTCATTGCTCGTTAACTGCTCTCTGTTTTCTCCACAACCAACCATTAGAACTTCTACTGCTCTGAAATGGATCATGACCAATATCACATAGAAACACTGGGGCAGTTGGTCGACGCGAAGAAAGAAGCCCACACTCTACGCGAGCAACTTGTCAGATCAGAAGACTCAGTGAGTATCGAGACCATGCTTCATCGTCTACGCGTCGTATAATGAGCGCTCTTACCTTCGAAGCGTAAAGCGTTACTAGAACGCGTCAAGGCTGTCGAAGAAGATAATGATCTCCGTCACAGGCAATTAGAACAATCAACGAGCTTGGAATCTCGGTTAAAGATCACTGCCAACGAACTCGACCGATTGAAGACGTCGACGCGAGAAAAGGATGAACAGGTATGTAATTACGATTTTTCGTCTCTCTTTCAGTCTAATCATCCACAGGTTGAAGTAGAAACATGCCAACTTCGTGACAGACACTCAGAGTTGGAAAAAGAGGTGATCCGCCTCCTGGCAGAAGTAAGTATGCTGAGTGCATCATGATGATCATAGTGCTTGCCTAATGATGTTGCTAGAATGCAGCTCTGCAACGTATAACAGAAGAGCGCGATATATTACAAAAGACAGTAGAGAACTCGAAGATGAACACTGTTGCATTCCAGCAGAAGGTGCTACCCGAAACTTAATACCAAACAAGTCGATAGCTCATGTGTGTCCAGGTTGACGAACTAGAGCAGTCCCTTCGTGGAGCGGGCGAAGACAGAGAAAAGCTAACGCGCGAGCTTCAAGCGAGCCAAACCGCTGCACAAACTCCCCGTGTAGAGGTATAATTCCATTGACATACCCTCTGTTCATACTTCATGTTAACTGTCTCCATCCAGGTTGGCGTGAACACCACCCCATCTTCTAGTAGCAAGCCCAGTGGTGGTATCCAGGTCGTTGTGAACACGAACCCATCTTCCAGTAGCAAGTTCTGTGGTACCAATTTTCCAGTTGGGCGGGATGCCTCGTTTTGGTCACGCCGCGCACCAGGAGTCATAGCAAAACTAGAAGCATGCTCTGATGTGACTGATGATGCGCTCGCGCGAGTACCGGCAGCCCGTATGAAATCGATCGCGACTGCGCCATACATCATCCCCGATCTTTCCGACAATGGAAGAACATGTTTTTCAAGGCCATTCCTATCACTACATTTAGGTGGTGGATCACAATCTCTAATCGTCCAGTAGGCTTGCAATTTACGCGCTTTTGTGGCATCAGCTTATAAAATTTTCAGGATAGCTAAAGGGAATGAAAAGAAAATCGCCAGGGATCACGGCGTAACTAGCTATCTATGTCCTAACGTATGGGACAATCCATGGTGTCCAGCAGGACCTGGCATGGCAGGGTATATGTTCGTTGGATTAGGGGATGAGGCTCGTAGATTCGTGCAGTCAGAGATACACCACCTTTTCGTCGGAGTTGCAAGAACCAACTACCAATTTATGGGCCGGTATGAGGCCCTTCGTGTTGAGCCTTTAACTGTCGCCGAATGGCAGACCCTTCCTGATAAAGTGAGTTAAATTAATTTCAAAGATATCATCTTTTGATTTTGGCGAATTAGGTGCGATCGAAGTACTGCGAGACTACACAGCGCAAAAACAAAGATTCGCGTTGCGTTGAGGACATAGAAGAAGCTTATGAAAGTGGTGAACTCCGCGTCCCGTGTGTCAAATTAACGTGTCTTGATTTCAAGGAGAATCTCTACAAATCCCTGAAGGCGAAAAAAATGGAACATGCTCCTGCTCCTGCTCCCGACAGTTTCGTGTTATCTCAGCATTCGTCCAAACATAAATACTCTACACGCTCATCACAAAAGCGCCAACGCATTCAAGTTGAGCACGACAGTGATAGTGAATTTGAACTTGTTGAGTGTTCCAGCTCAAACATGGACTGCGATGTGTAGAAATATGACCTGTGTTACATAATGATGGCGTCTCGCGACTTACACTACATACATTACACTCATAGCACTTGTCCTCAAGCTCAAGCTTGAGGCGTAATCGTTCAGTAACATAGCTTCGATTTCAATTCCACACGACGTTGCAAGACGTTGAAGTGTGAGGAGCCCGACAGACATCTAAAACAATGCCAGGTCGTTATCGCGAGTCCCCGCTCAAAAAGCCAAGTTGAGGTTACCGTACTTGATGATGGACATCACTCACGGACCTCATCAGGCAGGGCATATATTGCTCTGGGGCTGGAAGGATCAGCCAACAAACTCGGCGCAGGTGTTATCAAACACGATGTCGATGGATCGACGGAAGTCCTTTCGAACGTTAGGCACACTTACATCACGCCTCCTGGGGAAGGGTTCCTTCCTCGAGACACTGCTCAACATCATCGGGAATGGGCACTAACCGTGATCAAAGATGCAATTGCCAAGACAAACATCACAATGCATGATCTGGACTGTATATGCTACACCAAAGGTTGGCCGTATTCCTTAGTATGAAGTGTCTTGGTTCAGACTTCCTCTAGGTCCTGGTATGGGGGCACCTCTGCAGTCTGTTGCTCTAGTCGCTCGCACTCTCTCATTGTTGTACGAGAAGCCCCTTGTTGGCGTCAACCATTGTGTTGGACGTAAGTCAATCCGATTGGTATGCGCATCACTTATACTTCCAATGTTGAAATAGATATCGAAATGGGACGGCAAGTCACTGGAGCTCAGAATCCAGTAGTACTATACGTATCTGGGGGTAACACCCAGGTCATCGCATATTCGCGGCAATGCTACAGGATATTTGGAGAAACACTGGACATAGCTGTTGGAAACTGCCTTGACAGGTTTGCCAGAGTCATAAACCTGAGCAACGATCCAAGTCCAGGATATAACATTGAGCAGGAAGCCAAGAAGTATTTTGATTCATTCCAATTTGTGACATTCTAACTCACTTCGCGTATTAGAGGAAAGCGACTTGTCCCCTTACCTTACACAACCAAAGGAATGGACGTCAGCTTGTCTGGCATACTGACCTCGATCGAAGCCTATACATCTGACCGTCGATATCGGCCTCACGGCGAGCCTTCCGAAGAGTCTGAAGATATCATCACCCCCGCGGATCTCTGTTTCTCCCTTCAGGAAACAGTGTTCTCCATGCTTGTTGAAATTACGGAGCGAGCGATGGCTCATATAGGGAGTAAGGAGGTGCTCATCGTCGGAGGAGTTGGCTGTAAGATTATTATTCGACGTCATCATGGCCAAGCTGATCTATATACCTATAGGTAACGAACGGCTCCAAGAAATGATGGGCATCATGGCGCAAGAGCGGGATGGACTGGTGTTTGCGACCGATGAGCGGTCAGTTTCTTGAAGCACTCGTGATGAGGGTCTCTTATTCGTGAACTCGCAGGTTTTGCATTGACAATGGTATCATGATCGCCCAGGCTGGTCTACTGAGTTACCGTATGGGATTTCACACACCTCTTGCAAAGAGCACCTGTACGCAGAGGTTGGTGCCCCCTTTTTTGGATCAGTCTCGCGGTAAATGACTGTTTATATCACAGATTCCGGACCGACGAAGTGCATGTCGCATGGCGACCTTGATTCTTCGGGTGACCGCCCTACCTCCATCTATACTATAATTAAATCTAAGACTGCGGCTGCCTGTGTTATCAATGTGCAACATTTGCTAGCACCAGCTTCCACTCTTCAGTTTCTTCTTTCATCTCTTGGCCAAGTTGCTCGAGCCTGTCCCACCACCACCTGTGACTTTTTGCGAACTCTCCCGTGTCATCTTCAGAAACCCTGGCGTGCCAGGGTTTGTCAGCTAGGATATAGTGGAGGCATCTGATCTCCTCGTCTCTCCACAACGGTTTGTGGATTACCATCAATGTCTTGAGTGCATTGTAATACCATGGAAGAGGTTTCCATCTTCCTCTAAATAAATCCGAAAGAAGGTCTTGGTCGGGGAATGACCATGTTGATACTAGAGGTGAAGTGAAAAGGTGACGTCGGACTTCGTCCGCGAGGTAGAGAGAAGGAGAAAGAACTACAAGGCCGGAGTTGAGCTGAGTGTAAGGACGCGGGCTTTGTTCTGTGATGACTGCCGCGCTAGACGGGTGGACCAACGGAGTGTATGCGCAGTTCTCGGGGACCCTGGACGCCTACATGTCAGGTATTTATGATAGTAGGTAGTCGAACGTCGTACCAGTCAGAAGGATAGTGCGGCAGCTTGCGTGGATTACAAGCACACACATGCGCGGCAGCTATCCAAGAGGGTGGCATTTCGATATCAAATAACTCGTCCATATTGCGCATCACAATCATGTCAGCATCTAAAAGAATAACACGCTATACCCATGCATGATATGAGTAATGAACATTGCAAAATTTGAATGAGCATACCTCGAATTCTACCAGTTCAAACGCCCTTAATCAAGGAATGAGTCACCCATCAGCTTGGCTGGCTTGCACACAAACCTCAGCTTCGTCCAAGTATCAGCGAATCTTTCGTCGTTGGGTGAAAGCGAATGAAGTCCCTCTGGAGGGTGCAATGATGCGATAGGAAAGATAGGAATGCCTCTTCGCTCTAGAACGCTGAGAGTATCCTCCGGCAGCGAATGCGTGGCCATCACAATGAGAGGGAAGGCAGAATTCACCGATCTAAGTGTATGATCGAGCACCAGAACTCCAGGTAAATAACTGGCTTTCGTGAGCAGAGTCACATAAGCTAGCCTTCGAGACATCGATGCGTGATTCGAGCTCAAGCGCTCAAGTACCGTACTATGCGAAGAGGGGGACGCACAACATCAAGATGCAACGGATGATCTTTATGTAAGTAATACATAATGTTTATTTCCGGCCTGCACATAAAGGCTGATAATCGGTTGACTAGGACTTTCCGTAAGACTGCATGTCCTAGCCGAACCGGGTTTGGATCCAGGTGCTGTCAAACGGTCTGTCTGTAAATTTCAAGTTAATCTCAGGCTGTGGAAGGGTACCACCCCTCTACAGATTCTGAAATGCGTTCCCGACGTTTAAAACGTCTATTTCTGGCAGTTCCCTCACTCATTTTATGCTAGTAGCCTGCCGATTTCTATCCACCACTCCCCGTTTCTGCTACTTCTCTCAAAATGACGCCGCCTGCACCTTGCACCTTCCGACACAGACTGCTTCAAGTGTCTCTCGCACAAACACACCTTCGACCTTCGTCTCTGCAGCTTTAGATCACAGTCTGGCTAGTCAGATGCAGTATACCCGCCATCCCACACCCAGATGTGAGTCAAGGATTTAAACTTGATTTTTCCTAGTGCTAATAACCTATAGCTTGAACTACCCCGCTCACTGGAACCTTCTAGTGCGCATGAAAATTCCTGACTTCTGATGCACACCCACTACACCCTTGGCAGCACTTTTTAGACGTTCTCAGCCTTTAGATCAGGTTTCATTGTAGGCATTGAGGCAAGCCTATCTCCTCTCGTGCTAACCGAAGAAGAGCTCCGCAGGGTCCACTCCACGCGCTACACAGTTTGCGGAGTTTGGAATCCAGCACTTGATGGATTTACAATAGTAGTTTTGATATCGCGCTCTAGATTGATCTGTACTGCGAAAAGCTATATTACTGCTATTTTTTTCATGGTCATACATCCAACTACCTTGTCACTGAAACACTGGCGTGGTGTGATCATATGTGGGACCTCATAACACGATGAAGGGATCAGGGAGAATTCGGTATAACCCATGCAGATGGATTCATGTACATGCGGAACAATGGTAGACAGCTAAGACATAGCAGGAATTGTACGAGGGTTTAGCGTAAGCGGCTGTCATAAAGTACTGAGTAAAGTCCACGTCGCATGAAGATTCAGACTTACCGAGCTTCACGCTCGCTCTCCAATAGTGCAAGGATATCCTCCTCCCGCACAGGACCCTTGACGTTACGGATAATTGTCCGCGTAGTGTCGTCCATGAACTCAACACGGACTTGCGTGACTCCACCACGGGAGCCAGTGCGTCCGAGAACCTGATATGACAAGTCAAAATGTGTTCACCAGGGGTCAGCACATAAATTAACCTTGATGACTTTGGCGAGTTTGACGGGAGCTTTTGATGAGTCCTGGTAGAGGTCAGTATCACGAATTATTGTAAATGTGCGCTGCTTACCATGTTGATTGGAGTTGACGACGGCGACGGACGACCTTTTGCGTTGATGTTATATGTTTAGAGTTTGGGATAGACAAGGTTTAAATCAAACTCCGACGGGAGTTCTCCGGGCTCGATATCATTGTCAATGATTCTACTCCAAGTCAAGCTTTTGAACGTTCCCAACGTATACACTGCAGGTTCTGACCATCGCCGTATGTAGCCGTCAGAAATTCATCATAACCACCAATCTCATCGATTTCCCCATCCATGCAAGAAGGACCAGAAATACCCCAACGCTCCAGGAAAGTGATGAAGCTTCACGCTACCCAGGTGAAGCAAAACCCCGAGGACTGAGAGGAATTGCAAGGTAACTGTCCACATCCTCTCAACCACTATCCCAACAGGTTCATCCCCAGTGATGAGGGCGGCGGTCAAGCACTCTGATGGTAGGAGCGAAATCCCTTGAGTATTAGACCCCATCTAAGTATGAGTTGATCTCAAACCAAAAAGCGAGATTATCTGTACCCCAGACAGTCTCCTAGTACTATAGTTTGACCCCAATTCAATATCGATCACCGAATTTACAGTTACTACAGTGCACTGCGTCTTAAATTTTAATAGATGTCACCAATGTATCCCATCGGTGTTAAATCTTACGTGTCTATTAATCCTTTGCGTCCATACGATTTTATAGAGTTGGGATCAAGCTCTAGGATTAGGAGCAAAGTAAGGAAATAAGAAAAAAGATAATACGCCACGTATTATGTCGCCTGGGTATGAATTGTAGATGCTTCTTGTGTGACGAGGTTCTTCACTCTATTCTCTGCGGCCTTGCCTTTCAACACATTCTCTATAAAGTATTCCCCAGCCTAGTAACATGGTGTAAGAAGGAACGTCCCGAATCATATGATACTGGAAGGCTGACCTTATAGCTACTGCGGACAAGAGGGCCGCTGGCCACGTAGAGAAAGCCCATATCGTCAGCTATTTGTTTCCATCGGTCAAATTCAGAGGGTTCCACGTATCGGTCGACCTTCATGTGTCGCTTCGTGGGTCGCATATATTGACCAAATGTCACAACGTCAACATCAATTTTGCGAAGTTCTGAACGATGATTAAGAATATATCTCCTCAGCACGAATGAACTTTAGCTCACCTCGCAAAGCATCCATGACCTGATCTTCTGTCTCGCCGACACCAAGCATGATACTAGTTTTGGTTATGCGGACACCTTGATTCTTCGCATGTTCAAGCACCTTCAGACTCTGTCGGAATGTAGCACGGCGGTCGCGGACGAAGGGAGTCAAGTCTTCCACAGTCTCGATATTGTGTGCATAAACATCTAGGCCAGACTTGGCCACGAGAGAAACATTTTCCAAGTTGCCCGCGAAATCTCCTGTTAATGCTTCCACGAGTATCTGGGGCGCTCTGTGTCGACCGGTCGGTCAGTGACATACGTGAAATCAGTATGTATCGTACTTTTGCTTGATCTTAATAATTGTCTCCGCAAAGTGGCGTGCACCACCGTCTACAAGATCTACACGAAGATTAGTCTGTAATCTGTTTACGCTCATTGTCAACGCACCGTCCCTGTCAACACTTGTGAGCACTATGTATCCGAGCCCCCACCGACTAATGGCCTCTGCTGTGTTCTCAGGTTCGTGGGGATCCAACGGAGGTGGGGCACGGGAAGTTTTGACTGCACAGAACCTACAGCCACGAGTGCATGTGTCTCCCATCAGCTGAAGGGTTCGAATCTAGTCAATGAGTAACAATTCCCAAAAAATTACATACCATAATCGTAGCAGTTGCTCCTCTCTTGCCCTCCTCCGCAGTTGCACCTTCCTTTCCCCCCCAACAATCACCAATGTTTGGGCACCGTGCCTCCTCACATACGGTATGAAGATTAAGCCCTCTTAAGTCCTTCTTAATCTTGTTGAAAGATGCACCAGACGGTATTTTGGTCTTCAGAAAGCCTGGCAATCGAGGTCTGTAGAGGATAAATAATAATGTTCACAGAGAAATAAGAAAGTTTATGCGCACCCCTTGGTGTTTCCGAGAACTACATGTTCTATGGGCTCTCCAGAGATGAAGTCATCTAATGATGGTCCCGAGACAAGCGTTTCCCTAAAACTTGACTTTGGGTTCGGATTAGGATTTGGCGTGGAGGTGGAGGGTGTCGCCAGGTGCCGAATTTGAGACGACACTCTGCAACTGAAACGGGGACGGAAAAATGAGTTAGCGAGGAGGGAATGGGCCGACATAGTGATGAAACGGGTTGGAGGGACACTATGTAAGCTATGTGAGTAGGAGCCGAAAGCACATCACACGTCGCAGACCCCAGACACTGCTCAGCTTCACACCTGCTCGGATGATTCTGATGAAATCTTCATAGATTCCTGCCTGCTCAACCCGAATCCTTGTCCCGTTCGGACTTTGTCATGAACGCGCTTTCCCGAAGGGAAGAGGAGACGCTCCTCAAAACTACTAAAGCGCGCGCTTTGACAGAATGTGATTCTATTGTCAAGGGTATGGCCGCATTGTTCTGGCTACATATACTAGCAAAAGTACTAATGTGTCGAACTTCTGTTAGAATTCGCCGACTGCGCAACCGGACGCACATTGTCTGTTGCGTGGGCTTGCAGGGACAATTACAAGGCTTTGCAGGAGTGTATGCTACAATAGTGAGTCTCCTTCGCTGCACCATTCCTTTCCAGCCCACCGAAGGCATTTTCAGCACCAGCCAATCAGCCATGGAGGGAGTGCGCAAGGAATATCTTCGTTTGAGAGATCAAGAGAAAGCGTCTCAAGCACCTCTATCCTGACGATCACAGGTTAATATATGTTTGGTTCGAAACTAAGGGCACTGCCTAGGTGGATTAAATATGATATGGTTTGGTTTCGCGTCAGTCCATTGTATGTTCGAGTGCACAGTATATTCAGAGGTAAGCACTATAGATAAACAACAGTAAAAACGTGTCTGGGGCAGCCAGTATCGAATCTTGGCAGAAGAAGCATACACATCTCATTTCTTTCCGTTATTGATGGCTATCCATTGAGCACGAAGGCCCATGTAAGAAGAAATGAAACTGAATAGAAGAATCTGTCAGCTGAGTACGATAGACAGGTCACTGCGAAACTCACCCAGCAAAGCCCACAACGCCATCGTTGACGTTGACAAGAGCTAAGTTGGAAGCGGGTATCCAAATATCGCAAAGGTCAATAATGAACTGGTAGCGTGTGTCCGCGCGTAGGCTGTGGGGATGTTAAAGGGATATATGATGTAACGATGGGGTCCACGTACTTTTCAAGCGCAAGTTGCCTGACTTCTCTCTGAGCCTCATCGCTGAGGTCTTTTTCTCCCCAAGTTTCGGAGTTACGCAATTTCTTCGCTTCGTGAGCAAGTCGTCCGGCCTGGTAAAAAATGAAATTGAATGTCACCCTCCCGATTGAGCGACAAGTCTCACCTTCAGCAGGCCATGTGTGATACTAAATAAGATCCCGGCCAACCAGAATCTGTTGGACGTCTTTGTGACTTTCTCAGCAGTGCAGGGCTTCAGGGAAATGAACTTGGCAGCGTTAGCCTGTCGAGTAGTTTGAGCTACTTGTAGAACCTTTCGGTGATCGTCATTGACTCACCCAGACAACTGCGTCATAAGTAAGGTACCCGAAGTAAGCAAACTGCCGACCAATGGTGGTCAATTGTTCGCCAATTTCACTCGTAGACTGAGCTGCACGCAATGCAGCTTGAAGGTGCTCGGCGGGTTTTCCAAGCCGCATGACTACATAATTGTCAGGTCTGATCACACGACCATGATGGACATGCCCTACGTTTACGGCCGACCGCTAGATGACTCTTGAGAGCTGACCATCGTGCAGCTTCGACCTTGCTACCCCGGGAAAGGAGATACCAGGCGAGAAACCGAGAAAAGTACTGGATTGTGCGGTAGAGCTAGCGAATAAAGCGCTCCGATAAGTATTCCGTTCCACAAACCCCATGAGCTCACACCTTATCCCGACCAAGGTTAGAAGATCCAAATTTCAAAGATTGAGAAACATAAGGATGGAGAACGATCTGGGATGCAACTGTAGCCATGTCTGAGGAATATGGATAGCAGACTGCAGCAAGCGTGGAGAGGTTTAATGTGTGATGTTGCTCCTGGAAGACTTTAGGTGAGACTTGGTCGTATTTACCCTTTGATTATCACGTGGGTTTCCTGTATTCGTACTAATAACCGGAGCTCGGGCGACGTTGCGTCAGACTTCACAAGAGCAAGACAATAACCGACGAATCGTTACCTGTCTGAGAACTATGTCAAGAGTGTGGACACGATGTCGATGATTGAGTGGGTATAGATGACAAAGTTTGTTTGGTGATCGGATTTATAGGAATTAGCTAAGGCAAAGAAATATGTATCAATTGAACGATCGACTTGACAGAAACCTGCATGCGATTTCTAGTCATCTCCGTGACAGTATTGCTACCAGCCTACGGTGAACATTTATACTATGAACGGGTGATTTCGGACGGCAAAAGCCGCGCGTAACATTTGCGCCGATGCTCGTGAGATACGCGAGTGTGAGGGAGACGGCCTCCGCACACCTTCGTATTGTCTCTCCTCCTCACCTCGCTGAGCCCGGCATCGTCATTGGAAAACACCGCTAGAGATTGCTAGTCATGACCTTGGCTATCCAGCTTCGTTGTCGGGTGAGTATGAGCTTTAGTCCTCACGTGACATTCCATCATATCCCGATACTTTGCAGCTCCTGCTTGGGAATCCTCGTCACAGATTGTTCTCAACGTCTACTTGCGTTATGGTAAGTTAAGTCATTTACAGAGGTGGAATGAAGTGATGATAACATCCGTCAAATCAGTCATTCCGCAGTGAGCGCGACACTTTCGGTGAGCTTCAGGTCCCTGCCGATCGCTATTGGGGCGCACAGACACAACGGTATGTATCGTATCTGAAATACGGATCTTACTCAGCCTTTCCCGTAGGTCACTACAGAACTTCGACATCGGTGGCCCTTCACAACGACTACCGCCTCCTCTGATTAAAGCCTTCGGCGTGGTGAAGAAGGCTGCATCCATCGCTAACGTTAGCTATGGCATGGACCCCAAGATAGGTGAAGCCATTCAGAAAGCTGCTGATGATGTGAGGAATGGTATCCTAGTTTTCGAATGTGTGTTTGAGCTGAGCTTTACTCTAGGTAATTTCCGGGAAGCTCATGGACCACTTCCCCTTGGTTGTCTTCCAGACTGGCAGCGGAACGCAAAGTAACATGAACGTCAACGAGGTGTGCACAACAAGGTTTGATTGCTCGCTGGACTCACCGAGTGTGGTTAATAGGTAATTTCCAATCGTGCGATAGAACTCCTTGGTGGGGAACTTGGCTCAAAGAAACCGGTCCATCCCAATGATCACGTTAATATGAGCCAGAGTAGTAATGATACGTAAGTTACTGCGCGGAGTAAGCTCGATTCTATGGATTTACTGGTTGACTACAGCTTCCCAACGGCTATGCATGTCGCCGCTGTGACTGAACTTACCCATTCTCTCATCCCGGCACTGACGGAACTCAGGGATGCACTCAATAAAAAGGCCGAGAGTTTCAGCGGCATTATCAAAATTGGACGGACGCACTTGCAGGTATGAAAGGGTCGGCTTTCAGTGTAGATGTTGTCTTATCCAATTAGGATGCAACTCCCCTGACACTTGGTCAAGAGTTCAGCGGATATGTACATCAAATTAATAATGGCATCGCTCGTGTCAAGGATGTCCTTCCCCGTTTAAGCCTTCTTGCTCAAGGCGGTACTGCTGTTGGCACGGTGAGCAAATCCAACATCCAGCATCTAGCGAGGACAGATGTTCATATGCTATACAGGGTCTGAACACCGTGAAGGGTTTCGACGTAAAAATTGCAGCCGAGATCTCCAGGATTACTGGCTTGAAGTTCCAGACCGCACCTAACAAGGTAAGACATCCCACGGTTTGTGCTTCTTCTGACCACTGACCCAGACCCACAGTTTGAAGCTTTAGCCTGTCACGATGCCCTTGTTGAGGCTCATGGTGCTCTGAATGTCATCGCGTGTTCCCTGATGAAGATCGCCAATGACATTCGGTTCCTTGCCTCCGGTCCTCGCTGTGGCTTCGGTGAACTTAGTCTGCCCGAGAATGAGCCAGGTAGCAGTATCATGCCCGGCAAGGTGAACCCCACGCAGTGCGAGGCAGTAACTATGGTCGCCGCCCAAGTAATGGGCAACCAGACGGCTGTTAGCGTTGCTGGTGCTAGCGGACATTTTGAGGTATTCATATTTCATGCATCACCTTTTCTATTTAATGACCTATTATTAGCTCAACGTCTTCAAACCCGTCATAATTATGAACGTGTTGCAGAGCATCCGTCTTCTTTCTGATGGCGAGTTTCCATGACTCAATGACTTACACTGCTCCGCTTATCTTGTCTTATTAGCCTCGCGGTCGTTTACGAAGAACTGCGTGGTTGGCATCCAGGCTAACGAGAAACGTATCAACCACCTCCTGAACGAGAGTCTGATGCTGGCAACGATCTTGAACAGCCACCTTGGTTATGATAGTGCGTGCTAAAGTGACTCCGCGCAAGTTGTGCACTAAATTGATCACACATTGTAGACGTGGCCAAGTGTGCAAAGAAAGCACACAAGGAAGGAAAGACGCTGAAGGAGGCAACGGTGTCCCTCGGATTCCTGACACCTGAGGAGTTTGAGGAGAAAGTGCGACCTGAGTTGATGTTATACCCGGATGACATATAGTATTTTTCATCGCGTTGCTGCTTTACTGTGTAGAGTCATGAACCTGCGATGAGTTACTGCGCGCGTGCTTCGTAATCCGCGTCCGAGTCAACCGCGGCTACTATGAGAGAAGAATGAATGACTAGTCATAAAATAGTAATTTCATGTTCGAGATAAGGTACTTAGTTGGGGGTTGGGGGGTGATAGATATGTAGAGGAGGGGGGTTACAGAAGAAGGCTCGTCCGCCAAGAACAGCAAAGGAAGGAACAGCGAATACGAAAAAGGCAAGTATGCTAAATCCAACCACAAACGAAATATACCACGTCAAATTAGTGCACTTCCCGTCACCGCACTCCCTTGTCTCTCCTCGCAATCAGCACAGCAACCATCTCCTCGTCATCCACAGCGAGCTCACACTTTTCAACCAGAGCATTCTTCATTTATCTTCATCACCGATACCATCCACCACCACTTCGCTTCACCTTCCTCAGAATTCTAGACATTGGGCTCACTGACGCAGCGCTTTTCTCTTTACCTTTCCAAGTCCCACGAGGCGACACGTCTTACAAACAAGCATAAGCTAGCTACTCTCTCCTCATTTCTTCTTTTCTTTTTGTCATCATATTGGTTCACCATGTCGCTCAGCCGAATTCTCAACGACGAACCACCCCCGGCTAGAAAATCTACCTCCTCACGTGGGGCTGCCATCGATCCATCATTAGCAGACGTGTCCCCCCACTCCCATGCCACTGCCATGTCTTCTCCTCATCCGCAAACTTTTCGTCGGAGTCCAAGTCCTTTTGGAGAACAGCCACCCCTTCCTCGGGGTTATTCTTACCAGACGTCATCTTATCAGGGTGCCGGAGGATGGGATCCATACTCGGGTGACTATGTTCAGGGAGAGATTTTTCCTCTCGGCCCAGGTGGTAACTATTATCCTCAGCGTGAACGTGATGAACAGCACCACCCACCACTTCCAGAATCGCGAGCACCTTCCGTGGGCGCTTACTATAAGGAGGGCGAAAATGAGCCCACCCCACGGAAACGAAGGAAGCCTGTACCTCTAGACGACGATCCCGATTACCAACCTCCGACCGCAAAACGCGTAAGTGTTATCAAATTAAGCTCAAATCAACGTTACTCACACTTCTATTATTATTATCCCCTAGCCACCTCGTCGAAACCCTCCTCGTGCAAAGGCACACCGACCTGAGTCCCCTCTCATGGAGGGAACAGATTCTGCACTAGCCGCACAGGAGTATCATCAGACTGAAGAAGAACTGCGTCTGGCATCTTCTGACCTCTCGGACTGTGAAGAAGTATGGATCGCTGACCTTAGTGACTATATTGTAGAAACGCATTTGCGTCAGCGGAAAGTTGAATCATGGTTTGATGCTAGTGTCCTGGTGAGTTTTACGTCCGCGATCCCCTAAATGCTTGATTCACCTTTCATCATAGGAACGCAATTCCAGCACCGCGTTAACTCTGTCACGCCACTATGTGTCGCGCATTGCACGGATGCCCCTTCCACCTCCAACGCCCCCACCAATACCGCCTTCTGTTGAGGACGAGCTTCTATCTACTCTTCATGCATCTCCACCTCCAGATCCGTATGATTATCGAGCTTCAAATGGCTACGAACCTTTTCGTGCAGAAGATGCAGCTCAAATGGTTGAAGATTCTTACCTTGGTCGTAATCAGAAGCGCAAGGATGCGCTCAAGCGTGTTGCAGATGGTGCAGTTTCGGACGAGAGCAGTGACTTGGAGGTTCCTGTTTCGTCCAGGAACAAACCTGCTGCAAAGAGACGAAAGGTCGACAAAGATTCTGCTTCAATCGCCGACGAGTTCGAGCGGTCTGTTGGTGGGCTCAGCCCTTCGAAATTTGCTTCGTCGAAGGCGAAAGGGAAGGGCAAACAGAGTCAGTTACGGGAACCGAGCTTGGACAGCGTTGTACCAAGTGCAACACCTAAAGGTCGCAGGAGGGGTGGCGGGAAGAAACTTTTGCCACCGGATACTCTGGAGGGCCTTGGTATGGGCTCAGCTGCAGGGTCCGTTGCCGGAGACGTAACACCTTCAGCGTCTCGGCCTGTATCGCCTGCGCTCACTGCGACTTCAGTTGTGTATGAATTGGACGAGGTTGTTCCTCCTCTAAGGCGCGCCAAAAAGGTTGATGAAAATGCTATGGCTAAACGCTTGAAGAGTTTGGAGGAAGCACAGAAGAAAGTTTGGACAAACATTGCTCGGAGAGATGTTGCCAAAGTATGAATTGATGTTGATCCATCACACAGTGATTCGTTCTAATTATCTTGTACAGGTGTATAAGTACGCGGCAATGGGGCACCATGCCCGTCAAAGCCAGCTGAAGCGGTTGGCTATGCTTTCATCTATGCAAGCACGTCGGCCATTCACCCGGACCGCGAAAGCTCAGAAGGACGTTCAAGCAAAGGGCAAACGATTAATGCGTGAGATGCTAGTCTTCTGGAAGAAGAACGAGAGAGAAGAGAGAGAAGTCCGAAGACGCGAGCAGAAAGAGGCTATTGACAGGGCGAAGATTGAGGAAGAGAAACGGGAGGCGGCGCGTCAGGCACGCAAGCTCGAGTTCTTGATTAGCCAGACTGAGTTGTACAGCCATTTCGTCGGCAACAAGCTCAAGAGTGAGTTGATTTTGGGTGCGCTTGACAACTGCTTGCTGATACTCAGATCTCAGCTTCTGAAGTGCAAGGGGATACTCCCGAAACGTTAACGCCAGTTGGTGCTACTCTCGAGGATGTTGATCCAGAAGTACTTCAAGATATTGACTTCGATGATGGTTAGTGCCCCTATACTTGTCAATTCGGAGGCTGAGCCAGTTGTGTAGAGGATCAAACTAACCTTCACCGACATGCGCGGCATAACGCTCAAGAAGCTATCGCTCTTGCCAGACAAAGGGCCCAGCAGTTTGATACTCAGTCTGCCCTCGACAGGAAAACAAACGAGGCTTTGAGACTTGCCAAGGCTCAGGCTCACATCCGGGGCGAAGACGACTTAGGATCGGGCACTTCGACTACTCCTCTGGTCGACTGTAAGTTCCTACAAACACTCAGACACAAAAGTCTAACAATGGTGTACACATAGTGGACTCTGATGAGCTCAACTTCCAGAATCCGACGTCCCTCACAGGAGAACTTACTATCAAGCAACCGAAAATGCTCATGGCGCAGCTGAAGGAGTATCAACTTAAAGGTCTGAATTGGCTTGCTACGTTGTACGAGCAAGGTATCAATGGCATTCTCGCTGACGAGATGGGTCTCGGAAAGGTGAGATTAGTTGGGATACTGCATTAACGCATCTTATGCCCTTCATGCACTTTAGACCGTGCAATCAATATCTCTGCTCGCCTACCTTGCCGAGGTACACGACATATGGGGACCATTTTTGGTTGTCGCGCCAGCCTCAACATTGCATAACTGGCAACAGGAGATCACTCGCTTCGTGCCCGGTCTGAAAGCCCTGCCTTACTGGGGGAACGTCAAAGATCGAACTACCTTGCGCAAGTTCTGGAGCAAAAAGGAAATCAGCTACAACAAGGATGCACCATTCCATGTCCTAATTACAAGTTATCAGTTGGTCAGTTGCAGTCAATCAGTCTTGTCAGCTGTGTTAATGTTTGTATCAGGTTACTCAAGACCAGCAGTACTTCCAACGCGTGAAATGGCAATATATGATCCTTGACGAGGCTCAGAACATCAAGAATGCCTCCAGCGTGCGGTGGAAGACATTGCTTGGATTCCAATGTCGCAATCGTTTACTTTTGACTGGCACGCCAATTCAGAACTCCATGCAAGGCGAGTAAGATATGCCAGCAGTGACAGCAGTCGCTAACCTTCACTCAGAGCTCTGGGCATTGCTTCACTTCATCATGCCCAGCCTGTTCGACTCCCATGACGAGTTCAACGAGTGGTTTTCCAAGGATATCGAGAATGCTGCAGAGAACAAGGGCAGCAAACTCAACGAACGCCAACTTCGGCGATTGCATATGATTTTGAAGCCTTTCATGCTACGGCGAGTTAAGCGGCATGTGCAAAACGAGTTGAGCGAGAAGGTTTTTTTAAATTAAACTTCATTCATTGAGGAGCGAGCGCTCACGTTGTGCACAGATTGAGATCGATCATTATGTTGACTTGTCATCCCGCCAACGTGCTCTATACCGTGCACTTCTGGCGAATGTATCTGTGGTGGATCTGTTAGAGAAAGCCGCCAACATAGGAGATGCTGAGTCTGCACGATCGTTGATGAATCTCGTCATGCAGTTCCGGAAGGTGGATTAGTTTTGTATCTTATCATTTCTAAACGCCGACTGACTTGCTTCTTTGCAGGTTTGTAACCACCCTGAGCTCTTTGAACGTGCCGACGTGGTAGCTCCCCTCTCCTTCTCTCGCTTTGGTCAATCCGGTCCTCTGAACCGTGAAGGCGATTTCATTGCTCTCCCTTACTCGACTCGCAACCCAATCGAGTATCAAATACCGGAGTTGTTCTATCAAGATGGTGGGCTTATAGACGTCCCTTCTGAAAAACCTGGTTTGCGAACGGACTGCGCGAATACGCTCTTCAACATTTGGTCTACAGACTATATATACCGTTCCATGCTTGATGAGGTCGAAGGTGTGTAATGATGCTTCAAAGGCCGCCCCATTGGATGTAACGTTTGCTATAGGTTCACCCGCATTCGCATTTCTTCGACTTCTGAACACCACTCCGAGTGATGTCCACAGCCTTAAGGTATCTTCCTTTATGCACAATTGGCTACGAGCACGTGAGGAAGAGAACAAGATCATTGAGGACAGAGGAATTTCATCGTAAGCTATATATAGCTATCCGTTCAATGTCCAGCTGACCGTTTCTCAGGGAAGAAGAATTTGCAGCACATGCGTGTGCACGCACGTTCAGCATAACTCCTCGTCTTCCTTTGAGCATGGACACTGCGGAAGGATTGCCACATCTTCTCGATATATCTGCGACAGCCTGGCAGACGTCTAATCTAGGGCGACCAGCGCTGAAATGGTTTGTACCGCCGGCTGTAGCCCCGCCAATTTCTCTTTACTGCACAGATCGGACGTTCATGGAGCATCAAGCACGATTACTCGAAGCACCGATGGAATCGTTGGCAATTTACGGTCTCCCTCAGCACTTGCGAGACTCGCCTGCCATCGATCAGGCATTCCACAACCTAGTTCCTGGTTTGCCTTCAGCAGGCCTTGTCGGAAGTTCGCCTGCCGATCAGCTACCAGCCTCGAGCATGCAAATACCAGAGGCAAAGCGACTGATATATGACTCCGCTAAACTTGCTCGGTTAGACAGCCTCCTTCAGGAGCTCAAGGCGGGCGACCATCGTGTCTTGATATACTTCCAAATGACTCGTATGATGGACCTTATGGAGGAATATCTGATTTATCGCCAGTACAAGTATTTACGTCTCGATGGCTCGTCTAAGTTGGAAGATAGACGAGACATGGTAATAGATTGGCAAACACGGTAAGTTCTTGACTCAGGTTATATTTCCTCTGGACTCTGATTCATATTCCCTAGCCCGGACATCTTCATCTTTATTCTCAGTACGCGTGCGGGTGGGCTGGGAATCAACTTGACGGCAGCAGATACCGTTATCTTCTACGATCATGACTGGAATCCGTCAAACGATGCGCAGGCCATGGACCGTGCTCACCGCCTTGGTCAGACGCGCCAGGTGACCGTCTATCGCCTGATCACGAAGGGTACGATCGACGAGCGCATTATTCAGTTGGCTCGTGTCAAGAAAGATGTTGGTATTCTTATATATGAAGTGCAGAACATTCAACTGATTTTCCATTAGGTACAAGACATTGTGGTCGGCAACAAAAACTTCACAGACGTGACGAAACCCAGTGAAATTGTTCAGCTCCTCCTCAATGATGACCAGCTCGCAAACATCGATAACTCAAACGCTTCGAGTGCTCCTTCGAAGAAAGCAGGGAAGCGAGCTGTAGGAGCTTCGGAGGGCTCTTCTGATGCTATGCGAGATCTTTGGAACGAAGAAGGCGATGACTTCTTCGGTCACTCCATCAACAATAGTGGCGCCACTGCACCACCTGAGGGCGGGGAAGAGGAGGAGGGAACGGCGACGCCAGCCAAAGGGAAGAAGCGTAAAGCTGCTGCTGCACGTCCGCGGAAAACAACTGGAAGGGGAAATAAAAAGAAACAAGATACTGGAACCGGGGATGTGACTCCTATTATGGACGCTGAGTGATTTCTTCTGTTGCTTTCCTCATTGCTTTGCTCTGTTCACGCACATTACCAACTGCTGTAGATTAATTCAAGTCCGCATATCATCATGATGTAGGTTTGATATTTAGTTACTTATTGCATGTCCTTATAATCCGTGATATTTAACCTTGAACCAATGATGATCCGCGTGAGAAACATTTGATATGTACTTAGCTTACCGTGTACTTAACGAGTCAATGTACGTCTTTTTGTACACTACAGCAGGCTCTTAAGCGGATACTTGGATTTACATCGACTAGCCCCCATGCACCTTCTTTTGAACAGCAATTTCATTATTATCGTTGTACGCGTTTGTCTCCTCTCCGTCGATATACCTGACCGCTGAATTTGATAGTTCGCAATTCGAACCTGTCTTTTAACATCTCCAATCTCTGCAAAGGACAATACATAATCAAGATCGCAAGCAGAATACCGCCTTGAGGAGAGGGACAAAGACGCGCTTTTGATATTAATCTAGTCAGCCTGTGCTAGGAGCGGAGAGATGGCGAAGAAGAAGAAAACGCAACTTAAACCAGTTGCCCGCGGATTCGCGACAACATCAGTGCCGAAGAAAGTGGTAGAAAACGAACAAAAACCTGACGATACGGCAAATTCTACAGCTGAAGAGACACCAATAAGTGGTTCGTCGCACTCAAGCGTGGTTGCTCAAGTCCAAGCCGATGCTCCTGATCACTCTTTCGACCCGGATAAAGTGGAAGAACAGTCTCTGCAGAACCTTGTCGATAAGTATCAAGAAAAGACAGAGAAAGAGACGCTTAGAACCATCAAGGTAATCGATAATGGAGATTACTGTGAGACCGTATTGATTATTCTATATATTTATCAAGGCTCTTGAGGCCGATCGACGTTTTTCCAAGACAATGCCTTCGTTGCAAGTCGACTCAGCTCTAATTGAACGCATCCTCAAATTAAACTCTGAGAGTCCTGACTGTGAGCTGACATCAGCCTCACGTCGTCATACCCAGCGCCTTACTATCCCTCACAGGTGAGAGAAAACTGCTGGAGGAACCAGAAGAGAAAACAGTGACACGACTCGGAATCACCTATGGAGTTCTGAGAAGGCTGGGCTTTTCACAGGACAGAGTCGATGAATGTCTCAGGGCAATCCAGGGTGTGGACTTGGAAGAAGCATACGAATGGGTACATTCATCTGCGTCCCCTTAAGCCAGCGCTCATTTTTCTTACAGCTTTTCGTCCACTGCTCGGAAGAAGAACTGGAAGAGAAAGGTGCAATTATTGATTGATAATTTTATAATTCTAATTCTAATAGCTTCGTTAACAGTGGGTGATGACCTTGACGACTCGAAAACGCCTCGCAGAAAGCGTAAAGAGCTCCAGTCTCCAACAACAAGGAGTCCTTTACGGATATCCACTCCCTTGCCGCCTTCCCCAGCACCGACAAGGAGCCCTTTACGGGCACCCCCTCCCTTGCTACCTTCAGTACCGACAGTTACATCAAAACTAGATGCGAATGCTCCGGTGTTCGTACCTGCAAGACAGCAGCCAGCCTCAGATAAAGACTTGCTGAAAGGTCGGGCACTTGCTTACGCCGAATCGATGGGGTCTACACCGTCGAGAGACAGTTCACCTGATATGGACAACCTAATTGCGGAGTACATTCGTATAAAGATGCAGATAACCGACCTCACCGCCAGAGGCAAGCCAGCAGCTACCTATGACCCTGCACTGGTCCAGCGTCTTCAGGAAAAGCTGAAGGCTGTGAAGTCGCACTACTTCTTTGACGAGAGAGATGCAGAAATTCAGTATCGATCAGAACGTGCTAAGGCTGACGCCCTTTTACTCCAGTCAAGATTGCGAGGATCAAGCCCAAAGCTGCCAGCGATACCAGAGAAGAAACTGGAAAAGCCATCCAATGTTCCAAACCTTGAAGCCAAAGACGCACCTATCCCGTCTGATCCCCCCGACATCTTTGATCAGCACGAGGATGATCTCGGTGGCATGCTTGAGATCTTGGATACTCTACCCTCCGAAGTTGCTGGCGAGCAAGGTACAACAATTCGCGTGCGAGACATGGTCTTACCCAAGCACTGGTCCAGCAAAACACCGAAGACACTTCTAGCCGAGCTCGTCTTCAAGGTTGACCGGTACGCTGCGGTCACATACAGTATTGTTTCCGGGCCGAGTCGTGCGAAGCGTGCAAGCGTTATGGTGAACTGGGAGGGAAGAAAAATGGATGAGTGGGTCATGAGCGATGTTGCCTGCCACACCGAAGCCCAGGCTGAGTATTATATCGCAACGCTCGCACTGCATGCCCTTGCATTCCCTGCCACGGATGGCTTTGCGGTCGGGTCTTCCGGTGCTTTAGCCCATCACACATCGTTTCGGTTACTCCCACCTGTCTTCAGGGATTTATGGGACGAGCTTGAGATGGATAGGAAGTTGCGGGAAGATCTGATCAATCGGCAAGTTTGGGCGAATATGAGAAACATAGTCGAACAAAAGTTTGATGCTCGTCCACCGGTAAACTTTTTCTCTCTCTCGAAATACCTGTTCCTCTCACTGATCTTTGTTTTCTAGTTGACGGAGAAGAGTACAAAAGTAAACATAGAAGTTAGAGACTCCACACCCGTTCAGCTTCCGCCTCGTAACAACATCGGCTCAGATCATATCATTGCCGATTTCAGGGCGCGACAAATGCGACCTGCATACCAAGAAATGCTTGTAAGTGAAGTGTGATTTTACCCGTACTTTTACACAGTTTTTTTTTGCAGCATCACCGCAATCAGCTTCCTATTGCGAAGTACAGAGATGAAATCCTATCCATCCTTGACCGTTCACAGATCCTCGTACTCAGCGGTGAGACTGGCTGGTAAGACGATATTACGCCCTGAAAAGTATCTTACTTATCCTCTTGGTTGTTCAGCGGCAAATCAACACAAGTTCCTGCATTCATCTTAGAGGATCAGCTTGCGCGTGGCGTTCATTGCAAGATCTATTGCACAGAGCCACGTCGAATATCAGCAGTGTCTTTAGCTCAACGAGTTTCTCGCGAGTTAGGTGACTCTGCTGGTGCCGTCGGAACCTCAAGTTCACTTGTCGGATATTCGATTCGGTTGGAGAGCAACACCACGCGGTATACCCGCCTGGCCTATGTCACAAATGGTATTGCACTTCGTATGCTGGAGGGAGGTACTGGTCCAAATGGCCAAGGTACTGCCTTTGATGAGATCACAGTGAGTAAAACATGAACCCGGGTAAAAGATGTAGCTAATTTATTTGCAGCACATCATCATTGACGAGGTTTGTGCGGTCATCTCCGAAGTCGAGCCCCCTCACACGTCCATTTATCTAGGTCCATGAACGTAGCATCGAGTCAGACTTCCTTCTCATTGTCTTGAAATCGCTTCTTTCTCAGAGGTCCGATCTCAAGTCAGTGTGCTCGTGGTCATATCCTATGCAGCTCACTTTACCAAGTGCATTACAGAATCATTCTTATGTCGGCCACAATGGATGCGGACAAATTGTCTAATTACTTCGGCGGATGTCCTACTTTACATGTTCCAGGTCGGACCTTCCCTGTGGACGTCCACTTCTTAGAGGATGCCATAGAGTTCTCAGGTTGGTCCATCCAGGAAAATTCCCCATATGCGGTTCATCGTAAGTCGACTTCTCGCATTCATAGCAATGCGCTCACTTACCCGAATCCTTGTAGTACGTGATAAATCTCAGAAGAACAAGAACAGGATTGAATGGGATGAAGAGACCGTTTATGACCATGACGACGAAGAGACACTTGTTGATGGCGAACGGGAGATCTCAAGGCAGCCTATGAAGCTGGAAAAGCGTTACTCCTACCAAACGATCAACACTGTCAATCTTCTTGATGAGCGCGCGATTCCTTACGAGTTGATCCTTCGTCTACTAGAGTGCCTCTGTTTTGAGGATAAAGAGTACCATTATTTTTCGGCAGCTATTCTAATCTTTATGCCTGGTTTAGGGGAAATTCGGCGTATGAACGATCTCATTGCCGAACACCCTGCCTTCGGGGATGAACACAGCTTCAGGGTATACCCTTTACATTCTACACTTTCCAACGAGAACCAGAGCGCAGTCTTTGATATCCCTCCGCCAGGAGTTCGCAAAATTGTTATAGGTTCGTGTATTCATTTGGTTTGAATCCGCTCTTCGAAGTCAAACATCATTACATCCTCGCAGCAACAAATATCGCTGAGACTGGTATCACTATTCCTGACATTACCTGCGTCATAGACACCGGAAAACATCGCGAAATGAGGTCCGTATCATGTCTCCCTCTGGATGGTAATAATCACTGACTGCTCTTAGGTTTGACGAAAAACGCCAGCTCAGTCGCCTGGTAGAAACGTTCGTTGCGAAAAGTAATGCTGCTCAGCGTAGAGGTCGCGCGGGACGGGTGCAGAATGGACTATGCTTCCACTTGTTCACTAAGATTCGTCACGATACACTGGTTAGTCTTAGGATTCTTGAGCTGTCTCTTTCGCTAAATTTTCAATGCAGTTGGCCGATCATCCTTTGCCTGAGATGATGCGTCTCAGCTTGTCGGACCTTGCCTTGCGCATCAAAATTATGAAGGTGAAAATCGGCAACTCCATCGAGGATGTGCTATCCCGTGCCCTGGACCCCCCTACGCCCATCAATGTGCAAAGAGCTATCTCGGCGCTAGTTGAGGTTCGTCGTCACCATGCCCTCGTGTTTGGTCTTTCTCATTTGTTGTTTAGGTCCGCGCTCTCACACAGTCGGAGGACATCACTCCGATGGGTAGGCTGCTGAGCACCTTGCCTACAGACGTGCATCTTGGGAAGTTTTTGCTCACTGCGGTATCGTTCCGATGTTTGGATCCCGCGTTAACCATTGCTGCTGCCTTGAGCTCCAAGTCCCCATTCATAGCACCAATGGGTATGGAGCAAGAGGCGGACCGCGCCAAGAATTCGTTTCGCGTTGGTTAGTTTTGCACCACACTGTGAGATACGGAATTTATACCCATTTGTTTATTGCAGATAATTCGGACTTCTTGACGATCCACAACGCCTTTTCGAGTTGGCGTAGAGCATCTGAGAATCCCAGTTTTGTTCGCAAGTTCTGTCGGGTCAATTTCCTCAGCCACCAGAATCTTCAACAGATCGAGGAGCTACGCCAACAATTCCTAGGGTATGATCATTTTGACACTCGATAATCTTTTGGCTGAGAGGTCCACTGCAGTTTCTTAGTCGACTCTTCGTTTATCACCGTAGACAGAAGTTTTGCTCGAGAGCTCAGCCGGTATGTATGTGTTTATATAACTCTTCAACACTCATCCTCTCGTAGTGCACGATTTGGTCGCAATCGTACGCGCTTCGTGAACATACCACCGTCACTGGATACAAATGGGTCTAATATTGCTCTGGTGAATTCGGCCCTTACTGCAGGACTTTATCCTAAAGTGCTCTCGATCGACTCTACCTCTGGGCAAATGCGTACGATATCGAACAACCAACCTGCTTCGTTTCATCCTACCTCCGTCAATTTTGGCAGAAGGCCCACTGACTTTGGTGCCAATCATCTGGTCTACTTCACACTCATGTAATAGCTCATCGTTCTTGTGGCGAAAGGCTCTGACACGGGTTTACAGGCACTCCAAGAAGATGTATGCTTGGGAGACCGGACCCATCGACGATCTCGCTATCATACTTCTATGTGGGGAGAGTGAATTCAAGGTCAGTATAATGTCCCACACGAACCCCAGGAATTGACGCCGTGGTATTATACCTAGCTTGCCTCGACCATGTTGTCCGTTGATCGAAAAATCAGGTATCAGCTCACCCCCAAGGCGAACGTCGCACTCAAGATTCTTCGCCAACACCTGACCACGATTCTTGCACAGCAGCTCCGGGGCAGACCGTTAACGGAGCCTCAAGTTTTATGGTATGATCTTGCTATCGCAGCATTGGGAAAAATCAAACTTGAATCGGGCGATGACAACACGAAGTTGATGATTAAGATGGCATAATGTAGCCCAGTGTAGAATAACGTGATGCAGTATATACCTGTCTTGAGATAGATTGCACTTGCACTCTAAATCGTGCACGCCAGATATGATCATGATTCATGAGTGTATATACTTCGCCATAAAAATTCAGATGTAATGACACGGTCATGATACATGAACAACATAAAAAGTGGAGTGTTGAGATTACTCCTCGTCCTCGTCCTCGCCCTCGCGACTGCAATATATGTGAGCTAAGGACTTTGAACCGCAAAAATCACTTACGCGATATTGTAGAAACGGAGTTGGTACATATCCTTGGATGACGCGACTACCCGGATCCAGTCACGGAGAGAGTTTTTCTTCAAGAACTTCTTGGTTAAGTACTTGAGGTAGCGTTTTGAGAAAGGGACGCTCGAGGTAACTGTGAGTTTCGTGTTGCCTATCGAAACACGTAAAGAATACTGCAAATTAATATTGACGAATAATCATACCATCCCGAACGATCTTGACGTTGTCACCGAGCTGACCAGCCTTGCCCTCGATCTTGATACGATCGTGCAAGAACTTCTCAAAGTCAGCACCATCGAAGACACCGTCGGTTGCTGGGCGAGAGTAGTCGATCACAAATTTGTGCTTGACAGCAGGGGCTTTTCCACCAGCGGCTTTAGGCTATTCAAAGAATGAAACAAGCGGAAGTCCGCAATGCGTAAGCCTACTGAGAAGGTAACTCAGCAAAGCGACGCCGGAACTGACCATCTTGAAAATGAATTGAGGCCTTGAAGTCTTGAGGTTCTGTTCTGCAATAGAGGATTGGGTTTGCAAGTGAATATATGTACTGTACAGTTCCAAACCATAGGCTTCTGGAAGATGCCGACGTGTCATATTTGGAAATAATATCTCACGCCTGATATTTCTTGCCAGAAAAGAATTTATCCAAGCAGGGGATCGCGACTGTCTTCGACCGCCATTCCAACATTCGAGCGATGTCTTCAGCACTCACTCGCGATCAAGTCGCATCCGCCCAGCTGCAGGGTGACTTTGCGATAAAATCTGAGAGTGCACAGCCCAAACTCGACACATCGCAATGGCCTCTCCTGCTTAAAAACTACGACAAACTTCTCGTTCGCTCCAGTCATTTTACACCCATACCGTCTGGGAGCAGTCCACTGAAACGAGACCTTACCTCATATATCAAGTGAGTATCTAAAATGCATTTTCAGCTTAATGCTGAGATCTTTCAAGGTCAGGTGTGATCAACCTTGACAAACCTTCTAATCCTTCATCACATGAAGTCGTCGCCTGGTTGAGGCGCATTTTACGTGTTGAGAAAACTGGACATAGCGGTACGCTCGACCCTAAGGTCACAGGCTGCTTGATTGTCTGCATTGACCGTGCTACGCGATTGGTGAAGTCACAGCAAGGCGCAGGTTAGTACACGTAGTTGTCAGGAGCTTTCTCCACCAATTATGTTTAGGCAAGGAATATGTGTGCGTCCTTCGCTTGCACTCCGGTCTACCGGATCCCACTGCCCTTCCTCGGGCATTACAGACCCTCAGTGGTGCACTCTTCCAGAGGCCACCACTTATCTCTGCTGTAAAACGACAGTTGCGTATTCGGACGATCTACGAGTCGAAGTTGTTGGAATTCGATGAGAAGCGTAATCTCGCCGTGTTTTGGGTGTCTTGTGAGGCTGGTACATATATTCGGACGCTTTGTGTCCATCTTGGACTTTTACTAGGCGTGGGTGGACATATGCAAGAGCTAAGGAGAGTAAGGAGTGGTGCGATGTCAGAAAATGATGACATCGTGACCATGCACGATGTTCTGGATGCTCAGTGGATGTATGATAACACACGAGATGGCAAGTTACTTCATGCTTTATCCGTGGATGGACATTCTAATATTATGCACAGAGTCGTACTTGCGTCGCGTCATCCGGCCCCTGGAGAGTTTGCTTGTGGGTTATAAACGCATTGTTGTAAAAGATAGCGCGGTCAATGCAGTCTGCTACGGCGCGAAGCTCATGATTCCTGGGCTCTTACGCTACGAAGCTGACATTGCAGTCAACGAGGAAGTGGTCTTGATGACTACGAAAGGTTTGTAAATTTACTTACATGTCCATTCCTCTCTTTAATGTCTTTGGGTTAGGTGAAGCTATTGCTCTGGCTATTGCACAGATGTCGACAGTTGAGCTTGCTACTTGTGATCATGGAGTTGTCGCAAAAGTGAAACGATGTATCATGGAACGTGACTCCTACCCACGCCGCTGGGGGCTTGGGCCTATGGCCCTTCAAAAAAAGAAAATGGTCAAAGAGGGGAAGCTCGGCAAGCACGGTGAGAAGATTGACGGTGTCACGCCTGCAGAATGGAACAGAGACTATGTTGACTACAATCGAGAAGTATGCAAAATTCCTGTCACAAAAGACAGTTCGAGAATTCTGACTATCTTTGTTTTCTTTAGCAACCCGGTCCTTCCGCAATTACCCCTGCACCTGCCTCGACTGTAGAGGTGACCGTACAGCCTGTTATCGAGGCTACTCCTGTGAAGAAAGAGGAGAAAGAGAAAAAACGCAAACGAAAGTCAGAGGCAGCCGAATCCGTCGCAGATGTGTCGATGGCGGAATTGCCTGTAGCAGAGGATGACGCTGATAAGGCAGAGCGGAAGAAACGGAAGAAGGAAAAGAAAGAAAAGAAGGAAAAGAAGGAGAAGAAGGAAGAGGATGAAGATGAGGAAGAGGATGATGAGGCTCGACGGGAGAGAAAGCGTCTCAAAAAAGAGAAAAAAGCTCGGGAGTCGATGGCGGCGACTGCAGACGAGTAGTTATTCTGTGCTTTCATACGTTATTCCTTGTATTATATGGTCACCAATACATGCTTTGTGCGCGGCTGAGCTCAGGGACTTCTTGACACCGAGTCCATCGAGCTGAAAGTTAACGGATGATGATGGCCCAGCATCTCCCAGCACAAGCTAGACGGACTGGGCCGATACCTCATTGACATTCCGCCGCCGGTACGAAAAATCCAGGGTAAGGTATTGCATTGAATGACCTTTACATGAGTAGCCTCCTCATATCACTTACCTCGACGTCAACATATTATCATTCACAGCAAAGCAACAGATGGACATATTATTGCAGAAAATGGATGTTCTGGTTTTGATCATTTGACTGACGAGGATGACCTGCGACGACCAGGATAGCCTACAAAGTGAGTGCGTTTATGTAATATTTGCCGATATCAGTTGAGTCGGACTTAGTCTGGCTACATGCATCTCGAATCATAGTAACTGCTATCCCCTGGTACGCGTTTTGAGAAGATCTCATGCATACCGCCTTCAGTGTCTTCCTCCGATTTGATGAGTGCTTGGACTAACATATATAGCGTAGGTAAACCATATCGTCGCCAACACTGCCGGTCACTACTGAAACAGAAATAATATTGACACTACCATATAGGCGTCAAGCCAAACTGCAACGGCATCTAAATTAGGAATATAGTCAACCAATTGATACAGTTTGACACGGGACCGTAAAGCGATGTTCAGCCTGCTCGGCGGAGTGCCTCAAGGCACTTGAGTACTCACGGTAGACCAAAATATGATCATTCGACGACGTCACTTATCAGTCCGTTACTCGATTGTCGAGGACTCGTGGAATTCGACTGCACAGGTGGCAGACTGATAGACTGATACTGTGTAGGTTCGACCATAACCATTGTCCGCGGTGACTTATGGGGAGCAACCTGAAGCCGGGGCCCGGGTCCTGAAGCCACCTGATTGAAGCCGCATGCGACAGCCTTCATGTGGGAAGCTATGCCACTGCGAATCAAACTTTGATGGCCCCTGTCTCCTGTGACCACCAGTGATATTTGATGATCATCGTCCTGCTTTCATTTTAGTTTTTACCCAGACGGCGTGCTCAACAGTTTGGGATAGACAGATACACTGCCCGTAACCAGCACTGTTCAAGCTGTGCCTCCTGTGCATCAAACTGCAGAACCCACACATAGGCTCTACTAACCGACTTGGTGTTGAGCTTATATAACCTCCTCAACCACATCTACTGCAATGACAATTGCCCTTTCTAAGGCGACTTTCAAAAAAGGATCTGAGTGGCTCATTTCAAGTCGGAAATCCAAAGTTCAACAGGATGGTCGCAGCCCCTGCATCAAAGGCCAAGGTAGCAAAACCTCTTCCTCACTTTGAAGTCGGTAAGTGGTACTAGGCTTTGTCTTGATGACGCTATATGCTAAGGCAGGTTTAAGGTCCGGACTACGAGATTTCGCACTGGCTGGGTGAAGGAGCATATGGAACAGTAGTGGCTGCATCACATAAACCTACTGGCCAACAGGTAGCCATCAAGAAAATCCTGCCTTTCGACCATACGCTGTTCTGCCTTCGAACATTGCGAGAGTTGAAACTCCTTAAATTCTTTTCGGAGACCTGTGTCAATGAGAATGTTCGTCGGTGGTTCGTTTGTCGATCGAGACTGTCGTTTGAGTGATAATTGCAGATAATCTCCATATTGGATATAACGAAGCCACCCTCACTCGATGAATTCAAAGAAGTGTACTGTGAGTTCATTCACTTCATCTATTATGTCGACTTCAAATCCAGAAAGTCATACAGGAACTTATGCAGACCGACCTGCACCGTGTCATAAGGACCCAATTTCTTACTGATGATCATTGTCAGGTGAACTCTGGCGGCACCTGAAACCTAATACGTGATCTGATGGTTGCTACTCTCTCGTCCAGTACTTTATTTACCAGATCCTCCGTGCCCTCAAATCTATACATAGCGCGGATATTGTCCATCGAGATCTGAAGCCGGCGAACCTGTTGCTCAATGCTAACTGTGACCTTAAAGTTTGCGACTTTGGGCTGGCGAGGAGCGTCAAAGCAACCACTCCAGGCACCAAGGAAGCTGGGCTGATGACCGAATATGTAGCGACGCGGTGGTATCGTGCACCCGAGATTATGCTTTCTTTCAAGATGTACACGAAGGTCAGTCTCCCATGATGTTATGATGGTCGCATACTTCATCGCGTCGTTGTGAAGGCCATTGATGTGTGGGCGGTGGGTTGCATTCTCGCCGAAATGATAACGGGTAAACCTCTGTTTCCCGGCCGCGACTACGGCGATCAATTAAATCTTATCCTCGATGTCATTGGTATGTGGTTTCTTCCGCACTTGGTGTATAGCAGTAAAATTTAAACATCTTTACGAAGGTACGCCAACCTTGGATGAGTTCTACGCGATCACTTCAAGGAGATCGAGAGATTATATCCGAGCTCTCCCAATCCGCAAGCGAAGACCTTTTACATCGCTTTTCCCGAAAGCAACGCCCGACGCCATCGATTTCCTGCAGAGAACTTTGGTACGTCGAGTCCTTCCGTGAAATCGTGAAGCTTGGCTATATACCTCTTTCAGACTTTCGATCCCAAGAAGCGCTTGACGGTCGATGAAGCTCTTGACCATCCATATCTTGCTGCATACGTAAGTTCAAATATATATCCTTGCGCCAACCACACCTACCTCGTGCGAGCAGCATGACCCAGAGGACGAACCAGTTGTGGCATCCCTTGCTCCAGACTATTTCGACTTTGACCGTAAGTTCCTTTGAATCCCTGGCACCATGTGCACTCATGTCCCGTTTCAAAATAGAATACAAAGAAGACCTTACCAAGGCAGAGTTGAAAGGTACGTGATTCCAGTCATCCACTAGCTGTTGTCTTTAACTGTCTGTAGAACTTCTGTACGAAGAAATCATGTCTTTCGTGCCGGCCCTCTGAACCGTGATATCCATCATAATTATTTACTTGTATGTCTCGCAGCTATGCATATACCATCAGCACGTTTTAGATAATTTAATTGCACTGGTTTTTATATGCAGCGTTTTTTCATCTTATTACCTTGAGAATCAACCCTATAGCATCTCTGTAAAAATGGAATTCTGAATCATGTAACAATACAGGAAGACGCAAAAAATACATCTGAGCTACTGACATAGTAGTCTGTGATCAAGTATTAGGGTGAATTGAAAGGTAGATCGAAACAAGTTACAAAATGAAGACCCAGAAAAACAATAAGTAATTAATCTACATGCCGCTAGACCAAAAGCCGCCAGTCGCTACCCCTTCAACACCAAAATCACCAAACCTAGTGTCATCTTCTAACTCAGTCCCGTACATGGTACGGCGTGCGGGAGGCACCGGAGTACCCTCTTCCGTCGCTGTCGTCCGCAAGACAGTCAGTCCCAAGCCCGATGCCACCTCGTTGCTCGACGGCTGCCTCTGCAGACCGCCGATCCACGTCGACGAGTGTTCACCACCTTCTTGTCCACCAGACATTGGACCCCCTGACACGCTCCTGCCAGTTGTACCAGAGCTACCGCGGTGATGTCCGAAAATCCCCTGACGGCTGCCTGGTCGATCCACGTTATTTGCTGGTGATGGGGACGTCGGGGGTTCCGGACGCGGAAAGGTTCCCATTGTCGTAGGGAAAACGGCGTGAGCTGGAGTAGATGTAGGCAGAAAAGAGAAGTGGAAAGGATTCGGCTCTCCCACAATACTTGTGCTGGGTGCGCTCATGAATGGAGGTGAAGGTGGTCTGAAGAAATCAACAAGACTTTCTGTAGGAGGAGGGAGATCCACAAGATCAGGTCGTCCGCTGGACACACCAAACATCGAGAAACCAGGCCTGGCGGAGGGTTGTGATGGGCCAGGATTGGTTTGATTTCCCTGATTTCCCTGTACGCCTGTAGATGGACCCGAACTTTCACCCATGTCCTCCACATAGTCGGAGGAGCCTATTTTAACACGCTTCTGAGCTGGTCGAGCAATTCTCTTCGTGAGTTCAGTTTCAGAAAGCCCCTGCTCTTGCCCAAGCTCAAAAAATGTACTAGTGGTACTGGCATTAGAATCTCGAGGACGTTTCCCAAGAGTGCAAAAGCCAGGAAGAAGCGATCCCGCCTGGTTCGGATGATCCATCTCTAGCTCTTGACTGCCGAGTAAGCCATTGGGATTTGAAGAATCACTAGAAGGTGCAGACGAATCGGGTTTCCCCAAATAAGGATCACTGGGGCGTCGTGGAATTGAGCAATCCACATCACAAATGATCAGAAATTCAAATTCTCACCTAAGAGAATCGACTGGACTTCGTACGCGCTTAGGGGTTGACGGAGGCATTGGCATTCGTTGGGGAGTCACTTTCTGTCTCCGAGGCACTAAGGTGTCAGTACCATGTCCAGATGCTTGCGCGCGGAGGTATTCAATCTCTGCGGTGAGGCCCCGGATCCGTGTTTCAAATTTCTCGATGATGCCCGTCACTTTGTCTGTTAACTCAGACAACTGGGCTTTCTGAGCTTCCAGTTCCTTCTGTACCGGGGCAAGCTGTGATGCTCGTGATTGAGAAAGCTGTCAGACACTGTACACGTGTTGGACTCACAGCTGCAGCAACTACGCCTTCAACCACATGCGAGGACAGCGACTCTGTCATGCCGTCAGTCTGCACCTGTAGTGGTATGGAGGGCAGAGACTCTGTCATGCCGTCAGTCTGCGCCTGTAGTGGTATGGAGGGCAGAGACTCTGTCACGCGGTCGGTCTGTGCCGGTAGTGGTGTGGAGGACATTGACAAATTGCCACTAGGCCCTGCCTGTTCTGATGCTATGCGGAGATGAGCAACTCTACAACTTGAATCATTAGCGGACTGACATTTTACGGTCGCCGGAAATTGTTCTGGCTCTGGTTCTAGTTCTGGAAATGCTGAGATCACTAACGGACATCCTAATGGAGGGTAGAACTCACCTTCAACGATTATCTCTTCTGATGGTTTTACGTTTCTTGTGCCTTTCGCCCTCTTGCTCCCTCTTGAGACACTGCCGGATTTAGTTACAGCACGAGCTCCACTACCTCCGGCGATGGTTGGTCGGCCAACACCAAGTTTATACTGGGTGTCTCTTGCCTTGCGTGTCCTTGGGGTGGAATAAACAGGCGTTGGGGGATTCTGTGTCTCGAGCTGCTCTATCGCTTCCGTCTCTTCCACAACTTCTTCTTCCTCGTCAATGTCATGGATAATGACGGATCCATTAGAGCGCCCACGAAGTCTGGCTCCAGGTTGACTTGCGATTCTGATAGATGTAGATCGCGGGGGCGGCGGCGCGAGAGTGCTCCGGGAGGGTTGTGGTCTACGAGTGAGATTAATCGTTAGATCAACATTAATGTTGCGACCGGCTCACTGGGATGCATCAAGCAGAAGTTCAATCAAAATTTCTGTCTTTAGATTAGCCTTTACGCCGTATTCCTGGTGGAATGAGATTTAGTGAGCATTAGTAACAGTGTAGCATGGGCGGTGTTTCTGACTTTGCACAACTTCTGGATATCTGCTCGTTTCATTACCTGCAAGGCCTCACGGCCTGGCACGGAGATCATTGAGAGATGTGTTGTTGAGATGCAGACGACAGGTTGGTTGTACTTAGGCGCGTTGGTTGAAGGTGGAACATACACAACGCGAGCCCAACCACAATCACGTGACATTCGCGCGCCAAGTTTAACCATTGTGTTACAATCATCCCGGTGCCCCTCCTTCGAAGATGCTGCTTAATACCAGCTAAGGGACCATGATAGTTGATTCCCCTGCTTCCCATACTTCTCCTCAAATTAACTTCCCTACCATCCACCTGACCTTGCTTGCGTCACGATGAGAATCGTCTGGCGGACGCCCGGCCCGAAATCAACCCATGCTTTATATATGCGGGGTATATATGACTTTGTTTCTCCGCACTTTTGTCCCCGTCGACCATGCAGAAGTTCACACTTGAACAGGTCGCTGAGCACAAGACCACCACGTATGTTCCATGACTCTCTCATCTGCACCAACAGTTACCCTCACATTTACAGCTCCTGCTGGGTCATCATTCAAAACAATGTTTACGACGTGACTGACTTCCTCTTCGTGAGTTTCATACATTCATCCGACGTGCATAACTGAGAAGCACCAGGATCATCCCGGTGGGGCGAATGTCATAATGAGATACGCCGGTCAAGATGCTACCGCTGCATACGTACCTATTCATCCGTCCGACGCTTTGGAAAAGAACCTTGCTCCGGAAAAGTATCTTGGTAGTTTGAATAGCGAGTCAATAGTTCGCCTAAAGGAGACAGGGAAGAACAAGGTTCAAACAAGAGATGAGCTTCGTGTTGAAGAGGCTGTCAAGAGCAAGCCTCCACTGAAAAGAATCATCAATGTCGAGGACATGGAAGTATGACGCTCTACCACATCGTTATACCACTCCCTCATAACTGCAATCCCCAGGAGGTCGCGAAGAAGGTGTTGCCGTACAAAGCTTTGGCTTACTATGCTTCAGCAGCAGATGATTCTATCAGTAAGTGCTTGGTTCTCTCTACTTGGATAACACATTTACGATTGTAAACTACATAGCACACTTCGAGAATTGCCGCGCCTTTTCCCGCTTCTTTTTCCACCCACGGGTTATGAAACCTGTGTCCGGATGTGATACCTCAACGACCATGCTTGGTTGTAAGAGCTCGATACCTGTGTACATCAGCGGCGCAGCGCTAGCCAGATTAGGCCACCCGTTAGGCGAGGTTAACCTCACGCGTGGTGCCCATAAGACCGGCATATTACAAATGGTTTCTAGCAACTCTTCTCTCTCTTACGCAGAGATTGCCGCTGCACGTGATTCCCGAGATCAGCCTCTTTTCTTCCAATTATACAAACACCGCAATGATGCTACTGCTGAGAAGCGCATAAGGGAAGTCGAGGCGTTGGGTTACAACGCAATTTTCTTAACAGTCGATGCTCTGGTTCCCGGTAACCGCGAGCTGGACATCAGGTCGCCGAATTATCTCGAAGACTTTGAGAATCAAGGTCTCAGTGCTCAGAGTGAGACGGACGCGGATGAAGGCGAGGCTGACAGGCTTGGTACTGCTGGTGGACTTGTCGTAAACAATGACACCGACATGACATGGCAAAAGGTGGGTCATAGCTTAATTTCCGAGACCTCATAGGATGAGTTCCTTCTGTAGACGATACCCTGGATACGAAACATCACGAAGTTACCTATCGTTATCAAAGGTTTGTTCATCTAGTGCTGTAGTACACCACTTTCGTCTCATCCCTACTCTAGGAGTTCAATGTGTTCAAGTTAGTAGGGACTCGGGACCGCTTTCATAAATATGCCCAGATGCTGACAAGGGCTACCAGGATGCCGTTCTAGCTTGTGAAGCTGGTTGTGAAGGTATTGTGCTATCGAACCATGGAGGTGTGCCACACGTTTTTGACGTCGAGAACTCCTGAAGCTAACACTATAGACAAGGTCGTCAGTTGGAATACTCCCTGCCACCAATTGAGTTGTTGTACAAGATTCAACAACAACGTCCTGATGTGTTTGAGAAGACTGAAGGCTAGTTCCATATTTTTTCTTGTGACGCCTCACCAGAACTAATGCTCTTTGATAGTGTATATTGACGGAGCAATCCGCCGTGGAACGGATGTTGTTAAAGCCCTGTGCCTAGGTGCAAAAGCCGTCGGCTTGGGACGCACGTTCCTCTACGCCCAGAGTGTAAGCCTTTTCGTTTCAGTCACATCAATCAATCTCCGACTGATGTACATCAAGGCATATGGTGAAGCTGGCGTAGTTCATGTGGTGCGGATCCTTCAACGCGAAATTCGCTTTGTCATGCAGTCGCTCGGTGCTCAGAAGATTAGTGAACTTGTACCGCAGATGGTAAGTATCGCCAGTTGTGCATTTGCTTATTTCTGCTAAGCGACTTCCTTGCAGGTCGAGCGTGTCGACTGGCAGGCAACTTCCCATGCGAAGTTGTAGATGACACCGAGTCATTACAACACTCCAGTGTTATATATTTACCGTGTTAGTATGTCGTATGTACGTAAGGAGCAGGAAATCCGTACTTCATCACACTAGACCCTTCGAAAAAATGACAACGCTAAGCTTCATAAGTTCGACGAGGATTAATATTGTATCGAATACGTATGAGTCGAATCCGATGGTACACTTCATCTTATGCTTGAGCTCGAAGCCCTTGCTTTTGGCTCCTGAGTTCTCTGTTTAGAAATCGACCAAAACAGGAATTAAAATGGTCATGTGACCGCGACGTTAATGTTCAACTTGCAACACGTTGTGCGCTGCTTGCGCGCGTTTTCAGCTCTCTTTGTGATTTTTGTCTCTCAACTGCCGTTTGTTGATCTCACTACTAAAGCAAATCTTGCAGGTCAAGGATGGGCTTTTGTCGGAGGTGCGGGAATATTGTCGTAGGAGAGAGGTGTAAATGTGGTGGCACGGCAGTTGGTTTGTCCCATTCCATGCACCAAAGTACCACTGAAAGTAAACGAGGTATCAGCCCCTGTAGTGCAATGGACGACCTCCAAGGAGTCTGCTACAGATAAATGGTCTCAGACTTACGTTTCTAGCGAGAGGTCTCCTACTCGACCTCTTAGCCGTGCGCAACCACCCGACTCTGACTCCACCTTCCAGACCCCCAGTGGAAGTGCTACCCCAAATGCCTCATCTTCAGCTGTGAAACGTCTACCTCGAAAGAACTCGATGTTTGACATATCCTCTGCTGCTGGGAACCGCGGCTCTATACACATCGGATCTAATGCATCAAGACCTCCCTCACCGCTTAAGTATTCGGTCTCGTCAAGTAACGTCCATCCCGAAGCCCCTCCATCACCAACAACCATATCTGCTGCTGCAGGAATCCTTCCCTCCCCATACGCACCCGAACTCTCCAAAGCTTATGGGTCAGTCCTTCAACCTAAAGAATCACTTGCATCCTATTGCTGTGGTATTTGCTCCGCTGAATTCCCACCGGATGCAACCATATATCCAGACCCTTCTGCTCCCGCAATGGATACCGATCGATTCCTATGTCGACCGTGCTTCGTCCAGAATGGTGGATCCAAAGGTGATTGCCCCTCGTGTGATCGCCCCGTGCTGATCGTGAAGAGTGAAGGCGGTTTTGTGGAGACGTCCGGACGCGTTTGGCACAAAAGATGCTTTCGTTGTGACGGGTGTCACAAAGGCATTGGTGACAATCCCATGGTCGATTTACTAGGTAGACCATCCTGCGCAGATTGCTTCGAAAGTTGTTTGAAGAGAGATAACACGCCTCGAAAACCCCACAAATCTCCAGGAATAGAGCGAATAGAGCGAAACCATATGGGTGGCTTCCGCGGAGACTCGACGAGCAGACAGGGAAGCCCTGCAATCGATGAATTAGAACAGCGACTTGGAATTATGAAGAGTAGAGAAGGTAGCCCTGTGATGGAAGAGCTAACAGCGCGATTGAATGCGGTGCTCAATCGCACACCTTCCAAAGATGCCTCTCCGACACCGAGCGCCTTGACGTCGCGTTATACCAATGGGACTAGTCGGGGAGAAAGTCCCATCGCCGGTCGCATCCCGGAGAGGAAGCTCCCCCAAACATTCTCTCCGTTTGGGTCACCTGCCTCTCCGCAAACTGATTTTTGGCGGAGCAGAAGTCCAGACGTCGGAGAACATAGGACGACACCTGGCAGTAACATTCGCCAACGTTTTGGGACTCCAGAGACAAGTTTCAGTGTCTCCTCAGGACGGCCCTCTTTTGACGCAATTGAAGAGATGAAAAAGCGATTCTTGCCACAATCACCTTCGTCATCTGGCACACGGAGAGATGCGAACGCCCCTTCTTCTTCATCTTCGCCTTCGTTCCAGAACAATTCTCCTGTCGCTAAATGCCTGGACGGATCCCGGATCCCGCTCTCGAAAATGTCTTGCGGATCCCCAGGGCTTCGCAGTGTAGCTAGCACTTCAAGCCTCTCGTCCGTGCGCCTTTCTTGGGCTCCGTCTACACCAGAATTGATATCAGATATGTCAGACAATACCACCCAGTCTTCGTCTCCGTCTTCTCCGCCATTTAGCCCGCCAATGTGCCATGCCGGTATCTCTGGTAATGATGGCACGCGCTACTCGCTTGACGGATCCAACGACTCTTTTGACTCTGAACAAGACGATCAAGAAGTTTATTCAACGCCCACACCGAAGTCGGCCAAACACGCGCTGAACCGACTTTCTATTCCTGCTGCTACCCTATCGCCAGATTCACTGTGCGCGAAATGTGGAGGTTCCCTTTTTGCAAGCAGAGCAACAGGTCGTTTTGTTACAGTCCCTGAACCTAGTGCAACAGGGCCACCGAAGACTTATCACCCCGAGTGTTTCAGATGTGTTATGTGTGATGGCCCCTTCAAGGAGTCTGGGACAGGCCAGGCAGTCTTTACCCGAGGGGAAGGCGGGGCCTATCATGTGGAGGTCGGTCTGATTATTTCAATAATTACCTGAGCTAGAAACTCACACATTGCAGTGCGCCCCTCCTGAAAGGGTTCAGGTCAGATCCACCGCTGTTTCAGGTTCGATCACTTCAAGGTTCCCGTTGTCTTCCTCGCCCTCTCCACCGTCAGAACCACGTAGGAGCATCGAACGGCCGACAGTGTCAAGCACAGCCAAGGCCATGACTCGAGCATCAACGGCAGTCAACACCAGTCCCTATTCATCATCTCGCCTGGAAAGGCCGTCTGCACCTGCAGTATCCACAGCGTTCCCTCGTTTTGGCAGCTCAACGATGTGCCCGGCATGTTCGAAATCGGTCTCTCCGATGGAGATGGGGGTAGTGCCTGGTCCACAAGGTTCCAGATGGCATGCGACCTGCTTGACATGTGGCGGCAAGGGAGTGAACAAAGCGCGACGTGACAAATCGCAACCCGGCTGCGGAAAGAAACTAGACTCTGCTGCAAAACGAGACGTTGAAGGAGGTGTCTGGTGCAGGGAATGCCTCGTAAGTCTGCACGATGCCACTCATCAATATTTCAAAATATTTAAAGTTATCGTTGACATGCAGCTTCTCTTACCCTCTAATCTAAAGAACTCTCAAGCAGAGTCGCCCACCAAGCCACTTGTGCCATCACTGACTGGCCGCAGCATAGGCGGTATTCAATCTCAGTTCACAGGTACCACCACAATTGCACGTCAATTTACTGGACTGCGTGGCGGCGATCCAGCGCTTATGAGACAATTGACTGGGGGCGGCCTAAGTCCGACGAAACAGTTGGGTACTGCTACACCTCGCCCCAGACCGAAGAGTGTGATTGGCATGAGGAGTGGAAAGAGCGTGGATGAGGGTCGGGGAATGTTTTTGGTTCGGCAGATGACTAGTGGAGGGAGCTTTGTATAAACTGTTTGGACTTATTGGAATGTAATTGTAATCGGTACATATGTATGACTTACGTCGAATGCGATTTTAGTTCCTCCGGTGTTGGTTGCAGAAACTTTGCACTGATAAGAAAAAATTCAGGTGATTGCATACAATAGACGTTGCTATGGATGTCCTTTACAGCTTTACAGTGACAAAGTATAAGTCCAAAATTTAAAATTCAAATACATTTGTCTGTGAATTTATGTAATATGCAGTGACCTCACGTTCCGGCGGCAACCGACAACATACTAATTTAAGGTTATTTATCAGGCACGTTATTATTTAATTTATGATCACAAGGTCCCGATCATTAATATTATAATATTGCCTTTGCGCACTCATCTTGTTACACACGGCTGCGTTCCATCAGTTTGACTACATCCGTTGCTTGCTGTTATTGATGTTGCCGTCGTCAAGCAAATCTGAGTCCTTTACGTCGAGAGGGTCCGCAAGGGCCCCGTTGCGAGAAAATAAACTGTGCACTCATATTCTCTGCTTTTTCATTGCCCACATGTCCTAGGTCCTTTCCAAGCGGTTCAGTACTATCCCCAAGTTCTCAGTAACATCCTTGCGACCTGTCAGGCTGGACTCTGGAGGTACAATCTTGGATGTGTTTGATCTCATCAGTCTTTCCTCGCGCATCGCCAGCTGGTTTCACACTGATTTACTACATCCCTTATTTAATTCCCTTCTTCCAGCGCTGGTGGTCCGACTTTAATCTTTCTAGTTCGCTGCTATCAACAAGAACAGGCTTGCCTCGATACTTCCTTCGCAAAGGCACACACAGTTTGGTTATAACTTCGGTTACCCGCTTCCATGTCCAATGTGACGTGCAACTCGGAATACAACTTGATTTTGTTGAGTAACAACTGCGAAGTGAGTCGCACGACCTTTATGTCATTTGCCAGCCTGATGGAAACTTGGAGATTGAACTCATACTATCTGACATTCCCTTAATCTCGGTCGGGATATTGGCTTTCGGAGTATCTGCATTCTTTGTTGTCATAAGACGATTCACGTTGTGAGTAGCTAGGTACTTTCTTGATTCATCTAGGGCTGAACACTCCATTCAGCTCCGTCGTCTCCCTATACTTTTCCGTATTGCTTTCTTTTGCAGCAGCTATCATTGACCTAACACAAACCCTCAATCGCGACTTGAGCGATGTCACCTTATGGCCATTAATTACCACAAGAGATATTTTACTTTCTCTGTCCCTTGGCCTGCGTTTTCTCTTTTACTGGTTGCATGTCTCTGAGCCCCCAATCGGAGAACAGCTGCCCCCTTCATTACGGCGTAGACGCTCCAACTTTCTTTCACTCACCCCTCAGGACGAACTCCACAGCGGCGACTGGGCTCGGTTGGGTGTTGTAGGTTCTTATGCAAAGTTTGCTTTGCTGGCCACCATCCCTGCCATTACCGTTTTGCAAATCATTTGGCGCGTATTTCAACGATACAGCAGCTATAGTCCTGTGTATGCGGCAGATGTGACACTCGAGATCGTCGTCTCTGTATTGCTTCTTCTCAAACTACTATTAAACACGGTGGCACCCTCATCGATTCCTCGAACCCACACTTTCAGGGAATGCGGGTTCCCCATTGTAGCGCTAATATTCAATATTAGCATCTCCATCGGAAACTTGGTCCGCTGTAGGTTACTGTGTCCATAATTGCATTGCTTAACTGATTCATTTTGCAGTCGCGTTCACGGAGTCAACTGTTGGCCGACTTCTTCAAGGAGTAGAATTCTACATCTTGATCGTCTTTATGACGATCTACCACTTCTTCTGTCACAAAAAAGTCTCGGCTGTTCCAAACTTGGGGGATTTGGCAACGAAGAGGGTCGAATTACCAGAACGACTCCGTGTGTCGACTTTCAGGCTATCCCCACCAACGGTATCTACATACAGAGTATCGACGCCATCCAGTCGCGAAGTTCGAGGCAGGAATGTCAATACTGACGCCGCCCGTCATTCTGCCCTTGCCTCCGTGGGCCGTGCGACTCCTTGGGTTTCCTGGAGGGTATCGCGTATCCAGTCGAACCAAGATGAGGATAATGCCAAGCTATGGGATCAGGGTGAAGCTGAAAAGGGAGCTCTTGATTCGCCCGACGCGGGCCAAAGCAGCGCCGGACACCAGCGCACGGTTTCTGCCGCTTCTGTCATGGACGAAGTGTCCACAAGTTGGAGAGAAATTGTGGATGATCCTGTTCCATTAGCGACAGCCACACCAGACAAGCTGTCGGTGAGCACCAGATCTAGGGACGGCTCACTGAGCAGTGCACAAATTTGGGATGCGGTCCGTGTAAATGCACCCAGGCGCTCATTAAAATTTCCGCCACTGTCTCATATCGAGATTCCGGCGACTGCGACATCCTTCAATGAAAGTGGAGCCGCTGTTATCATGAGTGCCCCTCCAGATCCACCATCTCGAGATTCGCTTGTCTACGAGTTGAGCGGCGTTACCAGTCGATCTCCAGCCCTGAGCAGGGAACGCTCGTCTAACACTTCGCTGGATCAACTCAAAGATCTCCAGAACGAGCTGGATAAAATAATAGAAACACTGCGTTTATTTTCACCAAGTTCACCAAATTCACTAACCTTCACGTCGTCGTCGAGAAGCGATTCGAACTATGATGAACAAAGGCGCCAGTCGTCCTCCACTATTCGTCAATCATCCTCCACCGGTCGTCAGTCATCCTCCACAGGTCGTCAGTCATCCTCTACGGGTACGCGGACGCTGTCCGACTTCTCTTTGAGTAATTTCCCCTCCCCGCCGTGGTTGGCTTCCCAGGTGCCTTCTCTTCCTACACCCTTTCCAGCTCACAATCGACGACTGAAGGAAGACCGTCGGGCACGTCTTGGGTCACGTCAGGAGTCAATTTCGGATATTCTTAAACTACTTCCCCCTCCAAGAATTCCTGCAGCTCTCACAGACATGCCTAGTTCACCTCATTCTGACCTCACCTCAGATCCCTACCAAGAAGACAATGAGAATTTACCTGCCGCTGCTGGGCGACCTTCTAGGTTCAACTCTGGTGGAACGCAGTACGAGATTACATCCTTCATAGGCGGTAAGTCCTGGTCCTTGGGTCCTCTGAGCAACATCTAAAAGACACGCGTCAGATCTAACAACTCCTGGTGGCTACAGGGGGCCTAAGAGAGACGTGTCTTGGGATGGATTTGGAGAGAATCCGCTCAATTTTTCCGGGAATATTGAAGACAGTGGTGCTTCCCCCCGTTTGCCTACGACACTTTTACGTCCGTCGCCTCTGAGAGCGACAAGACTAACGGGATTATCGCCTTCCTCCACTATAAACAGGCTATCGTCACTCTCAGCGCAGGAGAGGAGGCTATCGCTTGTCCTGAGGTCTGAAAAGCAAGCTTCAGAGTCGAGCTCAGACTCAGTGGAGCTCAGGGGACAACGCAGGATGCGACCTCTGATACTTCCTTCCATGACAATTAGTTATCCCCCTTCTCGTTCCAAACCGTCGAGCATCAGTCCTGGTGCGCGGTCGTCAAGAGGGACGTTTGGCCTTCCACCGAGACCGGGCTTTAGAGTTCCAAAGCCACCGCATGAAGATGTCCTGGCTTCTGAAGCATTTGCGCGACCAAAACCTCCACCGCTAATTCTACGTTCAGACGACGAGTATTTCGCGAAACGCGCAGAATGATTTCAACCCGTTTTTAATTTATAACCTTCGTGTTTCACTGTCGCTGGCCGAACAGGTTGTATCATAGTCTTATTCGCATTCTAGTAAATATCCTTTCGAACTCAGCTGGATTTTATGCATATGCTGCTTTATGTTTCGGGCTTGGTTAGCGATACATATCCCCTGGGCAGACAACAATTATGGTGTACTGTGTAAATTAATTTCCATGATCCGTCAGGGCTTGGTCAGTGCCACGTGAAGTTTGTCGAGTGCAGCGTTTATCACGGTGGTAGTGGTGCCACTGGCATCTCCTCGACTTCAACCTCTGAGAGACGGACATCTTAGCATCATTCTCCCCATCCAACAAATGCAGCCACACACAACCTAACAAAGGACACAAGACTAGGTGCCAGACCCGCATTCCAAATATGGCTGTTAGCACTAAGAGGAGTACGTGATGCTTGTTCAATACGCCTCGTCGCACGAATGGACGAACTTCTATAGGACGCTCTTCATTCGACAATCGCGTCGTCCATGTAATAGGTCTATCTAGTATTATCGTTTGTGAGTTCATTTTATCTTCATTCAACTCCCTGACCGAGAAACAGCAACGTCTCAAAAGCACCCATTGTCGCGTCAACATCAAAGAATAAGGATACGGCAATAACTTCCAGACAAAATCACGTTCCAGGCGAACATACTGCCGGATCGAGTCCACCTCGGAAAAAATTAAAGGGCAGGTCTGCTATTCCACCCGCCGAGCCAAGTACCCTCATGAAACCGCCGGTAGTTAGCGGTCGTGTTACTAGGGCTTCATCCGCCTTAGTGGCCGATACGCCTCTTCGATCTCTTACATCGTCTCGGACGTCGGTACGACTGGCGAAGGGGGTTCATCCTTACACAGGTATCTATCCACATTTAGCTACAAAGGATGCCCTGGACTCGGATGAGCCACGAGGGGAGCATGGAGGTACAGGGAACTCGATCGCTACAGGATCTTCCCTCAAAAAGAAGAGGGGTAGACCTTCCCGTACCATTGATATTGTAGATGAGGCTGCAAAGGCTGTCCTCATGGAGGAGTGGGCAAACCTTCGTATGTCTCAAGGAACGCTAATTTCAAGCACCACTGGAGGTAGGCTCTCGGACACAGCGTCGCACTTACCGAGCGATTGTGGAAGTCAGGAACCTCCTTTAGGCGGTCGCCTCGAAGTAGAGATCCCGGTTTCTGAAGTGGTCGAATCCGACGAACTACCCGTCACTCCAACCAGTGGCGATATAGTACCTATATGTCCTTTACCTTCCGTCTCCTCATTCAACCTAGTGGCCGAGCTGCTTCCGGAAGTGACTATCCCAAGCGAGTCTATATTCACTCCACAGCTAAGCTTCGCCACAAAGAACACTTCATCAGATCGTTTCCCCCTTTCTGAATATAACTTACGGTATCCAAGCTCGCCTCTGGAGATTAGCCAACCAGCCATCGAGGATATTGCTCCTTCACAACACGCTAATGTGGGGACAGTAGAGAAAATAACCCAGGCTACACCACATTCTCCTATTAACGGTTCTCCGGGGCTTGCGAACCAGCCCCTCCAATTACTTGCTACCGACAGTGAAGTCATGCCCTTGCGACCCTCCATTAATCATATCATATCAAAACTTGATATATCCCCCGAGCGTGCGATTCTGGAAGGTCCTGTTCCCATCGTCGGGTCTGAAGATGCCCAGTCCAGAGTTTCCCTTTCTGCCGTCGATATCCAGCTGCTTGTCTCACCAGAAGCAGATGTTGACGATGCCACCCTTGGTTTTCACATGCTGGATCTGCATGAGGTTCTTTTGCCATGGGTGCCGGTGTCTTCCACTGCGCCATCTGTCTATGTGCCACCAGCTGTGCATCACTTAATTTCTGGTATTCGCTCCAGTTACATTGCATATTGACTGAACTAACTGTTTTGTTTGAACCAGGCATGAAGCATCAACTGGAAATCGAGTGCCAGGCTCGAAGACGAGCTGAAGAACTTTACCTTGAAGAGATGCGAAAGCGCATCAAAATGGAAGAGCTTGTTCTCAAGTTACAGAATGAGAGGATACAAACACGGGAGCAAGATACATCCCAGACACCTCCCTCGCCACGTCCTTCGGTGCATGCAAGCGCAGAAGTAGCTGGGCAGCAGGATGGCGAAGCTGGGTCCACTGATCCCACCCATTCCAAAATGACGACAGAATGCTCCAGATCTGCTTGATTCCATGCCGTTCGATCTCGGCTCGCGAAGGATGGCAACGTCATATCGATATCTACCTGCTTGCGATCTAATCCTATTGCTTCATTTCACTTATCATGACTTGTACGAACTCAATCATCATTACCGCAACGTATTGGACGGTCTTCATACGGATTTAGTACAATCCCATCAAATCCTACATCGAATCTGCACATCATCCATCTAAATAATAGTTCAGATACATGATTGATACAATACAGTTTCGGGGATCATAGAATAGACAAAAGGGGAGCATTCTACAGAACAATTCGTTTGATTCAATGGCCAAAGAAATCTGTGACTGCGGTATCAGAGTATGCGCATATAGAAATATATGTATTGCTGTTGAGAAGAGATAAGAAATTTTATTTCTGTCCAGACAAAGGTTGCGAATGCTGAAATGAGGCATAAACAAAGTCTCATAAGATCCGGATAATGTGATTGCGGCGTTGATGGGGCAGCTAGTGCCAGAGCTCACCCGCTTGAGAGTCCGCCATAGCGGGAGAAGAATCAAGATCACGGGCAGCCTCGTAATCGCCCAGACCTCCTGCACCATTGGCTATTGCGAGACTAAGAGCCGCAATAGCCTTTTCTGTGCGGGAAGCAGAAGAGGTCAAGGACGGGATTTCCTGACTGGATGAATTGGAGTGGGATGATGGAGCCCAAAAAGTCGAGTTGCGGTCTGTGGAGCTGGGAAATAGCGCATTGAAGGAAGAGTTGAATGAAGGGCCAGATGCTGAACTAAATGCAGTGGTATAAGCAGAATGTGTATATGCTGGAGAAGATGATGTTGAATGTAGCGCATCGGAAGGAAATGTAGTGTTGAAGGAGTGGCGCGAAAGATCGTCGGTGTCGTCATTGGAGATTGAAGCGTGGATTGATGCGTGGTCTGCGCATTCTGATAATGAACTAATCGATGCGCCCCGCATCTCGTCGTTCTCCGTGTCCATCAGCCCAAGGCTCGATGCTCGCTTTTGACGCGAGATAGGGAGACCAGAAAGTTCTCCAGAATATATCTGAACGTCTTCCTCGTCGCTCTCATAGCTGCTAGATCTTCTGATAGATCTGGTAACGGGAACACTAGGTGCATGGCGCTGTTTAGCTCGTCGCCTTTGTAGGGCTCTAGCACGGTTATATATCCCCGATTTTGAACGCGAATCCTCAAAATCGCGCATCCGCTTTACAAGGCCCTCTCCGTTTTCGGCAATACTCCTGTGAAGTTCCCAGAATGCATCCGACCGTAGGCGAGTAGCGTCAGGATCAGAAAAGTCAGATTGGGCGACACGAGAGTCGAAAGGGTTCGTAGATTTGCTTCTTGACTTGTTGCATGTAGCCTCTCTGTGACTTTCGCGACTAGGGAACAGAAGAAAATCTGCTGGAGTAGTAGCGAACAGAGGGGTATGTGGAGCAGAAGAACTAAGTCCGGAGCTCCGGCTATCCGTTGACGCCGGAGTAGATGAGCCAGTGGCATATGTCATAGAAGACGGCTAAAAACACGTACGACGATTAGTAACGTTAAGGTGTGAATGTGATTAACACGAACGGATACGTCTCTGCGGAGTCTCTTGCCCGTCCGCCAAAAGTCAACATTGCGGGTTTGGGAGGAAGAGGAGTCCGTGATGGCGGGACTATTGCAATGTGATGAGCGAGCTCGTTTGCTTGCTGGACGCCATAGAGGTTTTGGAACTGGCGAGGGAGAGGGAGAAGAGGCTGAGTGAGATCTGCGACGATAATTAAATATGAACGGAGACGACATGGACTTCGGGGGACGAGAGATGGGGCGGAACCTCTTCGTCAATGCTAGCGGTGATGAGACCCAAATAAACAGCGGAAGGTGATTGTGGTGGAAGAGACTCTAGATGCGTATGGTCAAGTGGCGGTTACCGGCGTTCCGCGATTCACTGGCAGGACAACTTGAAGGCAATTTAATCAATTAATCGTGACGTTTATTATATAACAAAATTCTTAGTTGAGCCTCCCCTACGGTCGCATCTTTAGGAATCCCTCAAGGTCTCTGATGATATTTTATGCGCTTCTAATTGCTAATAGTTACATAGTAAGTTCTACTATATAGTAATCGGGGAATCCTGTCCTGTTCGACTCGTGGCACGGTCGAGACTCGAGATATGCCACTGGTCCAGCCTAATGTCACAGTTTCTCACTGCACTCACAACTGAACTTATCTTGAACCAATCTCTTTCTCCGGAGTACCTTTACGCTCATTGTTCTCCTTGCGGCCTCGAATCGGATGGATATCGGCCTTTGAAGAAGATGACATCTGCTTCTTTACATCAGCTGATATGATCAATCGTGTCAGGCACGGCTCCCGGTGGCGATTATCACTGAACTCATGTGAGTGTGGCTAAGTTAGGGCAACATTCCAGCTGTCTGCTTACCTTGGAAATATTCATCCAAGGTAATGAGACGGGCCATGTGTTGATTGTGTCTCCCATTAATATTAGCTTTCCAGAAATACCCCTAATCTCAGAACCCTCGGCACGCGGTAGTCTGTAGGAGCTTGTAGGTTGGACTCTGATATTATGTATATTACTGCTTGCGAATTCCAGGTATAGTCCTTACAACCAGAATGCAGGCATTCATTTGACGCAATTAGTTAGGCACGGTCGAACCCGGAAGGCGTCGACTCGTTGCCGTTTGGGTTGTTCGTCGAGCACTGATCAGCGTCTATAAGCGCTTTAGTCCGGTGCTGTCCAGTGTCGGACAAGCTTCCGGTGGTCACAGGCAGAGAAAATCCAGGCCCGTAGTAAAGAAGGAGCAACCATGTTCATTCGTCTACGCTTAAGGAAGACTAATCCAGGCCAGGCTGGCTCCCGGGCAGAGAAGCCCCCTTTGATCCCGATTGACGGTTGTATTTACTTTGTTCTCGGCATGGCTCACCTGGTGACCTGTGGTTTCCGATCAGATCATGTGTATGTCGATAATTAGAATTGCTATACACATCCAAGATTAGTACTTGCAAGTGCGCTCTGCACCCTGTCTGCCAAATTGCACGGGCGCCACTTAAAGTGATCTAATACAGCGGGATCTATGTTGAGATCTCTGGCTAGTGCTAACCAAGTCTCCGATCATGATGCAATACCTACTGTGCAATAAAGTTTGAAGAGCTAACTGTGAGGTACACAGATAAGGTGAAATAGTCCATTAATGCGACATGGTAGTATATCAATTGTCGGCGGAGCCTGATCAATGCATGTTATATGACAAGGTTCTCGAAGGGGAGATAATCTTACTTGGCGCAACTCCTTTGAGTCCGACGTTCGCGTAATCTGTCTTCGTTGCTCAACTTCACCGCTGTGCCAAGCATAAGGCCCTACCTGGTTCATTAAGTCAGTTCCGGGCTTCGAAATTATCTTCTTCAGTAAAGATGAATAGTCCTCCGCGAGATGATTATCGGAGCTTTGAATCCGCCGGAGCACTGATTGGAGATGTGACGTCCACGGAGAAGACTGCATCACCTCCGCTAAGGGGTCGCAGCCCAGAATGAGTGTTCCACAGAAGTATCCTGAGATACGTGCGCACCGGTATGTTCGTCTGCATGCCTCATCAGGTGTGAGAGGGCATTGCAAATTGACGGATTGACAACAAGCGCAAGGAGACTTTCGTCTCCGAGATAATCGTACGAAGCGATTAGCAGGAGAGCCTCGCGTAAAAAGTCCCAGGCTTCTACTTGAGTAAGTGGTTCGGGCAGTCTGCGAGAGGAGACAATATGAAAAGCAAATGAAGCTGCCGTGCGGATATGAGAACTCTGCAATGTTATTATAATTTGAGACTTACAAGTCAGGGCTAAATCAGGGGTTGCGCTGTCCATGGCAACTTGCCAGATGATTTCGGGATCGGACAACAATGAAGCATCGCAGACCTTGATTCCATGCTGTCCCCGTTGGAATGCAGTTAAGCATGAGATGAAGCTCGTGGACAAGGTCGACAGTTGCTCTGAGGAAGATTCGCGACGCAAGTATTCCACCGTGGCTTCGAGGAACTCAATTATCGACTTCTGGTTCGAGATCTGGATATTTGACAAGCACCCGATCGTGAAAAAGTCGAGAAATTGTTTCGCTCTGCGAATATCAGGCTTGTTCTTGAGTAGCTGCCTAGTTTGGAAAGGTAGGTGAGCTGTAAAAGTTCCCATTTATGGTGAAGCTTGCCTCCGTGAGTCGGACATGCCTGTGGTGAACATGTTACATATTACTTGATGTTTGATGAAATATATGCGTTACTCTTCTCTAGTTCATCGTTCTTAGACGAGTCCTCCTGTATCACCTCCTTCCACCCTTCTCTTAAGGTTCTAGGCTGCATCCTAGCCATGGCATGTATGACGTAGTCGCCAGCTGACCGTCAATATGCTTGAGCAACAACTTATCCAACAAAAAAAAAGAGAATTTCACTCGCCGTCGTGTCCGTTTTCAAGGCACGAAAGATAGACAAAGAGAAGTATGAGGTGTCTGCAGCAATCGCTAGACTTGCGAATGCCTAACACATCTGAATCGCTCCAATGGACGAAATACTGACAGATTTTTAGTAGAACATCCGTTTGGGCTGCGGTGAGACGTCGAGGACGCGGAGCTGCAGAAAGATATACTAAAAGCCGAGAGATCCATGCCTGCAGCCAAAGCAATTAGAGTATTCCATGTACAATCTACATGCCGCTCACAAGATATGCACAGATCATACATTTGCTATGTTCGCCATCAGTAAAAGTATCCAATGTAGATATAGTCTGAGGATCCAAGGTGACAGCGTAGTAGAGCCATGTAGTTGTCTAGTGTAGTGTCATCAATGGAGATGTTACTCAGGGAAGGAGAAGAAGAAGAAGTCCTGACCAGAAAGACAATGACCTCTATGTCTGACCCGTTGCATTCTGCTAGCAGTCGCCACATCCAAGGTACAAAATGCCTCCATAATACGAGAACAACTCGTGGGGCGTCGAGATCAGGGCAAGGCGATACGACTGTTTGCGCTGACAGCGTATCATCGATAAGCATTACAAAACGGAATAATCGCATCACTGTCGCTAGTGTGTATGGTCGAAATGGTGCGCCTGAGTCTATATCCTTCGCCCTTGATGTAAGATCCACGAGCTGCATATAGCGTTACACATTTTCAGGCTAGAATTAAAAAATAAATAAAAACAGACGGCAAATAGGGAGAGCAGCATGGCGCAATTCATGCGCTCCTGAGTTCCAGATTGGTGTTGCGTGTGTAGTGGGGAGCACTCTGATAGTTGCACCACCATGTGCTGCATAAAGCCTGCGAGATGGGGAAGCATCGTTACCACGCTGTCGTTACGATCAGGTCTGGCGATATTAGAAGAATCAAGTGAACGCTCGATCAACTGGGGTTGCAATACATAGAGCGAGACCAATAGGCGAATGGCTAGGCGCTTGGCGGCAGGTGAAGCTTTTTCGGATGTCAGTATTGAAGGAATCGAATCCCACCTGTCTAAAGCAAACATCAATGGGGCTAGGTAATATTTGATAGGAATCCCGAGTACCTGGGAGCTGGGTGGCAGCACGAAGATTGTCTTCTTCTCTTCGTTTCCTCAAAGCTTCAGGAATATCATCGGTGGGGTAGCGATCGTGCATGGCGCTCGCAACACGCGAAGCCACATCACCAAGCTTTGCAAGGATGGTGTCCACCCAAGATATCACGATGGGAACTGGTGTGACCGTTCCGAGCTCCTGAACGGCTATAGCGTGGAACAGACGTCGATACTGAAACATCAAATTTAGGAACGATGGTTGCACTTGAAAATAACTAGCTCATCAGAAGAGACACACGATAGACACGAATTCTCCTACATATGCGAGCGAGGGATTCCATCGCGCGGCGCACATCCTGAGCAGTGGTTGGACTCATGGTGAGCACAAGGTGTAAGAACTCGAGGAGTGTGGTCGACGACTCCTGAATGGCTCCATGCAAGGACGCGTCCTGTTGGAGGTTTAAGCACCCCAGCGTTCATATACAGAGTACAACACTACCTTGCGGATGAGACTGAAATCCAAAGACTCCAGCACCTTGATAGCAGAGTTCACCGCGCTGATGGGATCGGACTCGGAGGAATCTGTTTTGGGAGTGTCCACTAGGTGAGCAAGAGTGGTGGAAATCTCGGTAGGGTTCAATGGGGGCAATGACGAGGAAACGTCGGACTCTGGCTCAGTCTCACTATCGGACATGGGGGCAAGAAGGCAGACCATCGTCGAGGTGGACTTGTATTATATGATGTCGAGTGACATGAAATGAAGTTGCATCGAAGCAGGTACCACACTTGGACTACCATCCGCGCAACATCCGCGTGTGGGATCAAACCGACATGTAGATTCATCATAAGTGGTGTCTATAGTCCTTTAATGTCCTTCAGAAAAGTTGTAATGTCTGACTTGCATTCTAGATGCTCATCACTCTGTGAAAATACAGCTTCAAACATTTCCTGCCCTTCTGCAGTCTACGCAAGACATCAACGATTCAGCTCGCAGGATCAACGGAAAAAGAATATACCTCTCCATCACAGAATTCAAGGTCTTGCCAGGCCTCGTCTTCCTCAGCTCGGATAGCAAGCAACATTTCACGTCGCACTGCAGATAGACCTCCTTGTAGATTGCCTTTGTCATCCATAGCTTTTCGTGCAGACACTTGAACCTCCTTCGTTTCAAGCGGCTTCTTTTCTTTCTTTGATGTGGTAGTCTGTAATGGTGATGGCTCGTCAGGGTCCGGCGGAGGTCCGTCGTCAGAGTCCTCGTCGGATCCAACATCGCCTCTCGAACGTCGAGTCTTCCGGGACATGACATCCAAGTACGTCAACGTCGGTCGAAATTGGTGAGTTTCACTGATGGGCTGCAAATGCAAGTGACCTTGCATCCGGAAAATGAGACCAACACCATCGCCTTAGACGCAGATGCATCACGGACCATTGCGAACTACTCCCAACATATATGCACCCTCCTGGGGTATGTGTTCACTCCGCATGCGCACTTCGGTCAACCGCGCCTCCTCTCCTTCCCTCTGCTTCATTTTTCCAACATCCTGATTCTTTTCACGGTCATCTTCTTGTCGCGCAACACCAAGTGATTTGCTCCGTTCGTTGTTCCACACCTCTGGGCGCGGATCCACTGGTACGTGAATCTCTATTCTCCGTGTGATTGGCTTTATTCGTGCGCGAATTCGTTTTCCACTGACCGCAGCTGCAGGTGGTGTTTGTAGTGGGCGAGAAAGGAGCGGGAATTGATGAATGTGCACATTGGGGTTTAGAGTGTTAGAATAGTGGATAGGCAGCACGCTGACGAGCTCATCGTCGCCGTCCATCGCTATGTACGGTATGGTAAACTGACCGTGGGAGTTTTGATTCACATCATCACCTTCCGAGCGTCAGGGAAACCGGAAAAGTGCAGTTCTATATTACAAATGAAACTGGTCTGGAATGACTGTGAATCGTCTGGTAGATTTATGTGCATACTAGTGGTGTACTAGGCAAGCTATTATCATACATTTGCCGGAAGACATTCTCGCCTGAGTTTTTGGGCGAATCGCTTCTATGACTAGATGAAGAATCACGTCCAGAGGAAGGAAACTGGTCGACTCCATGGGTGAGTTGATCGGTGGGTAAGATAATGTGAACTCCAGTGAAGGGATCGACTTTGTGCACTGGAGAAAGCAAATTTGAAGTTCCGACTGATGATGGGGTCACAGAACGAACATCTTCAGCTCTCGAGTCACAAGACTCGGAAATCGAGGATGGGAACAATTGCCGCGTGGACGAATCGCAGAAGGAGTCGGGAGGATCATGTCGGCGAATTGGGAGAGCAGAGCGGCGGGTGCGCGCCTGGGATGATCGTCCGAAGGAAGACCTGGCTGCGGCAACTCTTGCCCTCCCCTCCCCCAAGAGCTCTGCGCTACTTCTGTCTGTATACAAATTATGGCGCCAGGTGCTAGGCTGCTGCAATAAAGCCTCGATTTTATGTCGGCGGATAACGCGACCAAAACTATGCATCACAAGACACGATATCAAGGTCCCTGTAATCAAGTTGTCAGGGAGAATGTATTTTGGGGCTCACTAAAGTTTACTTACAATCCAATCCAATCCAACTTATATGGTCGATTTCGACCTCGCTGTGAACTCCAATTAGAGTCATTACGACAGAAACGACCGTGAAAGCGGTAATAAACGTGGTATAGATTAACTGAACGAGCATGTCAGATTGGACAACGTATGATCCAACAATATTGCTTACTTCATCTCTCATCACTTCTTTAAACAACGCTACCCGCGGCATGAATCGACTAATGCGACTCATGGACGAGAGCGCAGGAGAGGAGGGCCGTCGAAAAGTCGGTAAAGCACTTTCACGACGAGGATTTGGACAGGTCTGAATGGCAGTGGACATCCTCACTGTTGATGTGCGAGGAGGAGAGTTGTAATCCAGAGGCAGCGGGGGGACCGGCGGTATAGAAGACACAGAACCCCCTGCATTGTCACCGATACGGAACCTCCCAACGCCATCTCGGGCGCTCGGGTTATGGGAACCGACAGACTCAGTCCTACGGGATCTGGAGGAAAACAGAGAGGAAGGATCTGCTGTTGGGACGTAGTCCCACCAGCCCCGGCGACTGTGTGAGGTATCCATGCTCTGCGTTCGGCGCTCGACAGGAGGGTCAGGGATATCATCCAGAGACAGCGATATAGCGACTCGGCCCCGCGCAGCAACGGAACCATGAGATTGCCAGACAGCATAGAGAACTAAAGTATTGTGATCGTGAGTCTCCTAGCCACGCCGCAATGAATAAAAACTCACAGCACAGACAAATGAAGAGCGATTCGACAAGTAAGAGTATGATAAAAGCAGATGAGATGTCATCAGATATTCGATAGCAGCGTCCTGGTGCTTGTTTGATTTCACGAATGTCAGGCGAAAGAATGAAGACGCACCTGAGAGACTGCGAAGACTTTGCAGTGATCCTAGCTCAAAAGTCAGGAAAGCAAGTGCTGTAGTCCTCAGAAGCAGCAAGACGACTAGAACTAAGCGGGAGTTGTCTAGACATCGGTAAGCTTTGACGCCTAGGATACCGGTGACCTACGTAAGGTGGGAATTCAGCCTGAGGTATAAGCGTTTATATATCATATCATTCAACGCACCAATAAAGACATGGAGATTCCCGCATTGGCACCAGTGACGAGCAGGACGCTGATTAAAAAATTAACAAGACGTCGGACAATATGGTAAAAAATTAACTGACGCATTGCAATTGATGACTCTTTGAAAGTGAGCAGCAAGCAACGGTATTAGTGCCGGGGGAGCGAGTAGTTGACTGAGAAAAACAGTGTACAAAAGACCCTTCTTTCTCACTTTGCCGCACCAGATGAATGTAGCGGATGTGTAGATATTTCTGGCGAATATGGCCAAAAGAAAGGTAATGATAATAAGGGAAATGTTTGAACGGGTAAGATCACTGAGGAAAGGGGGTGCAACAAGGGAACCATCATTGAGTGCATAGTAAACGGGCTGAAAAGTAGTAGGGTCGGTGTGATAGAAACGAGTGAAGTCCGGGATTGTGACCAATGTGTTGAGATCGATGACGACGACTTGGGCCTGCGACTCGGAGGTGGAGGAGGTCACGGGGGTTACGAGCGCATGGACTCGTGGTGCGATATCTGAGGGAGGAGGAGTACTAGTGGGCGCGTCATGTGGCATTAGAGGAGGGACAGGTTCAGAACTGTGCTTGTATGGTGCCATCCCCCGAAGCTAGTAGAAGTACGGTTGGGACCACGAGGGCAGTGAGGCTGAAATGCTGCTGCGTCGAAGAAGCACAGCAGAAGTCAGATGCTACCTGGCAGTACCGCGAGCACCGGAACTAACTTTGGGCTGCTGTGAAAGGTCAGTGGAATGTCAACATGAGGAGGAAGACTATCGACGAGAATTGCGAAGATGACCGGACGTGTCTCAAAAAGTGTAGATTACTACATTGATGCGCGGGCGAGTGCGAAGACTTTAATTACGATCTTCTAAATTCCTCCGGTCATCGGCTCTCGCTATCCCCCCAACGACTCGGACGACAGCCATTTCCATCATATTGCACAATAAATTATTGTCTAGAAGAAAATCAGGCTACTTACTAGTGTAATACCGCGGAACAATGAAATAAGTAGTCGGGCCTGGATCGTCGCGGTCTTTGAATATTCAAGTCAAATGCTGCCGATCGCGGACGTTACATACAGCAATCTTCCAAAAAATATGTCTCAAGATTCACCAAAGCAAAGTCCAGTTATCATCATCACTGGCACTCCGGGAACAGGAAAGTCTACCCATGCTCAACTCCTCATAGAAGAATCCCCCATACCTCTCAAACACATCAATGTCGGCCAGTTGGTCAAAGACAAATGTTTTCATCACGGCTTTGATGAGCAATGGCAAAGCTATACTGTAGACGAAGACAAGGTCCGCGTCGATTATACTCTTCCTCGCTTCGATCCTCATATTATATCCAGCTGTTAGATGAACTCGAACCCTTGGCATCCGATGGAGGCATAATCCTTGATTGGCACACTTGTGAAATATTCCCTGAGCGATGGGCAGATCTAGTCGTCGTTCTACGCTGTAACCACACTATGCTCTGGGACCGCCTCGAAAAGCGGTACGTACTTAACCGATCTTGGACAGCATCCGAGTAGATCTAACCCGTATGCAGCAATTATCCTCTGAAAAAGATACAAGAGAATAATGAAGCCGAGATCATGGAAGTCGTCCTCCAAGAAGCCCGGGACTCTTATCCACAGCAGATCGTTGTCGAACTCAAAAGTGAATCTTCACAAGATATAGAAAGTAACGTTGCCAGTATCGTTTCCTGGATAAAACAGTGGCTAAAAGATAATGATAACAAAGTTGAGGACGATATGAATAAGGATACTATATCATAATACTCAAATAACAACATTAATATTCGAACTGCCGATTGCTCGTCGGGCTAGTCTAGTGTAGAGAGGATAAATTTGAACGCTCTGAGCACCGAGCTATGATATCTATTAAAAGTCTGGACGCGTGAACTCGAGAGTATTCCCCTTCTTAACCTTCCATCCAAAAGCACGTAGAATGAAGGGAGGTTCAGTCCATTCTCCTTGAAATCATGTTAATCATGAGTTCATGGACGACACAGCTCAAATCAATAGGACCACAACGGTCGATATCGTGAGGCCTCCCGCCATTAGAGTAGCCACGGCAGACATCCATAGGTGCTTTGCGGCATTAACAGGGATATATCCGACATAGCTAATGCTGCCAGTGGGAAGCTCCACCTCGGTGGTTATCGTCATCCTGCAAAAAGCCCCCATCAGTGCGCAACAGCTAATATAAGTTGTGAACGTACGTAGCCGTAGTAGTAAATCCAGAAAAGGATTCGGTTAGGGTCTCCATGAGGGTCAAGGTAATGGGATTCGGCACGGTCTCTCCAATGGTTAGAGTCACGGGCCCCCCTAAATGAAAAGCCCCAGTATTGGATGATGATGACGAAGTAATCACCTCCACACTAGATCCCCAGCTAGAAAGCGGTGCCTGCGGGTTAACGATTGTTACAAACCCGGTTGTGGTACATGAGGCCACGGAGCACACGGTAGGATGTGACAACTCAGTTAACACGACGGTGTAAGACTGCGCTTGCGTGCTGCTTTTTGTTATGGTGGTACCCGTGGAACATGTAGAGCACTGGGAGGTAAGCCATGGGCTCTGCGGAGAAGGGGACGATGATTGCGGGGCAGCTTGGAATGTATTTAAATTGCTACACTGGCCAGGAGAGGAGTTGGCTATGTCAATGAGGATTGGTGTGATGGTATAGAATGCCTCGTTGTTTATGACGGAGGACTCGTATAACGTGATCTTCAGCACCCAGTGTCAGCAAAAAGCCTAGTCAAAACGAGAAGCGCTCTCACATTATAGTTGTCACTCGGTGTACACGACGGTATTGTCCATGTTACATGCTTTACAGTGCTGCCGCTCTCTTGATACAGGAGAGTATTACCATCGGAGATGGTCATATTAAATTCAATGGAATCTGAAATTAAGAAAATTTGTAGTCCTTCGAAGCGAGTCGACAGGCTAGATCCTGGCACTTGAGCAGACTGCGAGAGTTTGCCATTGCCAGACACCTGATGAAAGTAATTATTCACTGAGGCATACATAGGTTCTTGGTGACCGGAAGCTCACGTCGATTGCGATGGCTATTGTGCTCCCTGCCTGGTAGTTGCTGGGATGCATGGTGCCTCATTAAGATCCGGGGATGAAACCGGAAGAAGAACTATCCTTACCTGCCTGGGGCTGGGGAATCGACGATTGTAAGAGCATCGGTGAAAAGTTGTCCATTTACAGAGACTTGAGCTGCAACGAATTTCGCAGATAAATGGATCCAGAGGAGCACCAATGGGAGGTAAAGGTAAATCGAATGCGGAACCATAGGGCTGGACGACTAGTCAGAGTCGTAGCCAGTAGGTGCCAGCACCTCACACCATATAGAGGTGCTGGACTCATGGAGACGAACTCCGTGGAACCGTGGATTTCGTTGCTGGCATGAAACCATGTCATGAGCCTGATATGTACCAGTAACCAGATCGTCGTTAGTGATGATCAATGAAAGAACCATCATGATGATTATCAATTTATACCTCAGCACGCAAACGCCGCACCATTTCGACCTGACACATGGCGGTTGATAACGCTACTAACATAGTCGACACTCAAGTCAACTCGTCGACCGGGAAGATATCGTTGTACGAGGGAAGCACGCAGTATAAGAGCTGGAGGTATTCCCCAGAACAGCTGCAACATATTCGCACTTCCCTCAATGTTGCTGCGGTTGCTGCCATACGGAACACTTTTGAGGCAGACGAAGTGCGGGCCCACTTTTCGTCATCTCTATGCCCACTGATTTGTCCCCTATAGCCTGGATCGTCCTCAAACGTGCTGTTCCTTGATGCAGGCGAGGAGCAGCTCCTTGTGAAACTCTACATCACCAAAATCCCTCAGTTATGTGGGCATTTTCGTTTCCCAGAGGAAGTAGAGGCCACTGCTATTAGCTACTTGAAACGATTCTATCTTAAAAACACTGTGATGGACTGGCATCCAAAGAATGTGATGTGAGTACGCGTCTTATACAGTACAGCTGTCCGTAATGACGCTGTGTGAAGGCTCACCGCGCTGTTTCTCGCCACCAAAACGACTAACAACCCAATTTCGTTAGAGTCTTACACTTCTAACATCCCGAAAACGTCCAGCTCAGACGTTCTTGACCTCGAGTTCCTGGTGTCCCAGAGCTTGAATTTCGAGCTTGCGGTCTGGCATGCACACCGCGCTCTCTGGGGTATCTGGCTTGACCTCCAGGTAACTATGTTTGAGACACCTCCGCACTGAGACTCACACAATTACAGAGTCTGCCCGATGTAACTGAGGACCTTCGACCACAGGATGTCTATGATATTGCCATAAAACACGTCCGCGCTTCGCGCTTCACAGACGCAGAACTCATCTACACCCCCTCACAAATAGCCCTGGCATCCCTAGCACTTGCTTCTCCACTGCTAGCACAAAGATGGGCTGACTCGAAAGCGCCACCTGGTTCGACACAACCTCTTTCCGAAACCATGGAACCTACCCTTGGAGTGATTAAATATATTATCACGCAGATGGGACATCCTCCTGATGTGGAAGCCGTTCGTGAGGTTGACAGAAGATTGAAGCTATGCAAGAATCCAGAAAAAGTTCCTGGCAGCAAGGCCTATCTTGCACGGCAAGCAGAAGAACAAAGACGAGCGGAAGAGAAACGCCATAAAAAGGCGGAAGACGTAAGAAGAGCTATCACGGAGAGTAATCCATTCGGGAACGAGCTTAATGACGACGAGAAAGCAACACAGTTGGCTGAGCTTGACGACGACGACGACGATTAGGACACACACCGCAGCACGAGAGCATTGAAATGATTAAATTGATCTTTATATTGAATGATGTGACCCTCAAGTAAATTAACAAAAGCACGATCTCAGATAACAAGTGAATCAGAGAATGCAGAGAGGGATAGCAGAAATCACTTTGGGCTACACATTGACCTCCACAGATCATGACCTCAGAAGGCTATCTGGGAGGCTTCGAAAGAGCCAGCATAAAAAAGTATTGGGGTCACGTCGGAGTCCGGGCCGTCTGCGTTGAGCGTCTTATATTATTTTACGTGAGAGATGCATCGATGAAGTTCTGCGTGAGGGCAAACGTGAGCAAAATACATTCGGTAACAAGGAAACTAACCTGAGATAGGGACAGTAGAAGAATGGCTCCGTCAGATTCGTGGTTATCGTGCGAACACCCAGTGCATCGACGAAGATGAGGAACGACAACAATCAATGCGATATTGAGCTTGAAGACAATACTTAGTCCTATCATATTACGGATATCCGCCGGAATAGTGAATACAAAGGGTATCTTGCTGCAAATAAAGCTACAGTTGGAGGAAATACCATTCAGAAACCTGGGCAGGGTTGAGGCCATACAAGAAATCGAAACAAGCCAATACATACAACAATTGCAATCGAAAGGACACTGCGGTGTGTCTATCGAGCCGGATGAATCCTGAATGTTGACGAGATCAAATGCGCAACATACCTCCTCCGGTATTTGATATACCTAACTCATCTTCCTTATATATATTGTATCCATCGTCAGTTTTGCGCCCTGAGGGAAGCGTTATCGGAGTTCTGAATTTAGAGAAAAGTAGAGACATACTAGGTGCTGTACCTCTTGAATCTTTGAAACGGTCTTCGTCTTTGCGCTTTTCATGAGAAGGCAAGACATCGAGCTTTGGACGCTTGGTGGTGGTGGAGGACTTGGATGATGGATCTACAACAGTCTCTGGGGCTGGTCGTTTTTTCAGTGTTTTTGGCTCGATTTCCTTGGGAGGATAGAGTTTGTCTCCCTTTTTCTTCTTTTTCTTCTTCTCGTCGACTGATGGAAGGGGAGTCAAGGATTGTACAACTTTCGCCTTTCCTTTGGCAGAAAAAATGTCGTCTATTTCTGATGTAGGCATGAGAGAAAGAAGATTAAGGTTAAGGATGAAGGAACCGAATTAATATTGTCACGGTCACATAGGTGACATGATCACGTATGTTATCTTCTCTAATGAAGATACGGTCGGTGTCCTTTGGGCCGTATGGTGGTCATGGGTATCAGTGAGCGTTGAAGCTAAAGAGGACGCCGACTGGATTGTTGTTAGCATTGAGCTCGACAATCGGCATTTGCGTTACAGTTTGTTACAAACAAGCGTGGCAGTTTCCTGATTTGTTGAACGGTTTCTTCGCCCGGTTCAACCGCCAGCAACGAAATAATATTGAAGTGCAAGCAGGTCAAGTTCCGTCTGCGCTCCTAAACTATGTTGTAAGCAGCCCTTCCCCACCTTCCCCTGCCCTAATTACATTCCCTTTCTCCCTTCTCCCAACAGGCCCCAGTCTGCGCAGCAAATCAGACCTCAATCCCATCAACCTCAACAACAAGGAAATGTCCCTTTCATCACCCAAAATCCATCCCAAAACTTCGATCAATCCCCATACTTTAACCTTGATATCAATACCGCCACTAAGCAAATGGCTGCCATTAGCGCCGCAGGAGTACAGAGACAAATGGCAAACGTCAATGGACGCCCAAACCCGGCCGCTGTCTCACAGAATCCTGCAGGCGGAACAACTCCGGGCTCGTTTCTCGGAGGAATCCCATCTTTCAATCAACCAAGTGGCTTTCCTGCCCCGCCTCACGATACTACAAGTTCCATGCAATTCAATCCCACCACTTTGTCAGGTCAACAAAGTACCCAGGGAAATTACCCTCCCCAACCACACGCTAATACCCATTCAAATCCTTCCCTCAACCCATCCATGTCTCAGCCCAACTTGGCTACACAGGAAGTTTTGAAGCAGCGACAACGAAATTTCCTCATGGGATTGGCCAACGTCCACGTTACCCGTGGTGCTCCCTTACCCCCGACTTTAACTGGCGTTCCATACCCACCCAACTATGACCCAACACATTCCCCATGGAAGTCTCTGGACTGTCCACCAGGTCAATATGGTGTTGTTCGCGTGGGTGGGAAGGAAATTGATCTCATGAAGATGTGGAGCCTTGTATATCAAGTGGGAGGATGGCCAAAAGTCCGTCGCTTCATACTCTATTATTATTATCGCATGCTGAAGTATGTCATTATAGGTCACACAACAGCAGGGTTGGGCACAAATTGCTCACCACTTTGACTTGCCAGAGTTCCTTCCTCATTCATCGAATTCTGGGCAACAGCGTCCCGTTGGTCAACTCTTGGCCAATTTCTACTCCGCCATCTTGCTCCCATTCGAAGAAATGGCTCGCCGTAATATACACGATAGTCGCAAAGCAATGATGACATCTGGACGGCAGCCAGGCGTTAATGCTGGTCCCCCCAGCATTAATGCAGGGCCGAGCACGCCCCATGGAGCACTCCCATCAGGAGCAGTTGGCACCAATGGAGTTGGTAACATGTTGGGGGGCCAGCACCAACATCCTGCTGTTAGCCCTGCTTCTCAGTCACAGCCACTGCCACAAAGCCCTCATTTGCGTCATACACCTGCTCCTAATTTTCAACCACCCGCCACCCCGTCATCCTCAGACCTCGCGCCTAACCAGGCTTCATCACAGCTCAACAGTGTGATTTCGGGACCCCAGCTTGCGAAACCAGCCTCGGAAACATCTGAATCAGACACTCAAGGGACGAAACGAAGACTAGAGTCTGAAGAAGCAGAAGGGAAACGAGCCAGACAAAAGACAGGTACCTCTCACCGTCATCATTTTTGTTACACGCTGATACTCAACCCATTTGATACAGATCCGCCTGATACCGTATGTGCCGACTCTCTTAATCTGAGTCTGCGACCTTAATTAATTTCTTCCCAGACTGCGAGTACCAATACCACGACGCCACACGAATCCGTCCCAGGACCTACCCCCTCACGTACTCAATTTACTAGGACAAAAGTCGAGTACATTCCTTTTGCACGGGAAATCGATTTCTCTGGCGGTCGTGATCTTCATGCACTGGAAGAGGATTATCTTCGATCTCAGCGACGGCCCATGCGAGATATTAATGAATGGGGCACCGTCGACATTGAAGCCCTCACAATGTCCATTCGATCGCGACTGACTGCCGAACTTTCCTACGCCCTGACGACAATCACGTTATTGTCCACCATGCGCGGTCCTACCCCTGGGTCTGGATTTCCTATTTTACAGTGCACAGATTTACTCGAGGAAGTGCTCGACCTACTTGAGGAGGAAGCATTTGGGACCACTCCAGACACCACGGATTATGGATTGGTCGATGGCGCTGAGATAGTGCGACATAAGGTGCTCGTGGACAGCGTTCTCGAGAAGGAGTCCACGCTCTTTGCAGGGCTGGGGCACTGTGATCCTCAGCATGATACCCGCGGTCCAGGGCATCGCGCAGGAAACATTGTGCTCACAGTGACTAACCTTATACGAAACCTTTCTGTTACCCCGGATAATATGGCCTGTCTGGCAAGACATGAACGCACACTCGATCTTGTGCTCCGAGTATGTGGTATCACCACATCATCAGACGGAACACCCAAACCAGTATCACCTGCGCTCACCCTCCCAGACGTGATCAATGCTCGAAAAGATGCACTTCACATATTTGGTAATTTATCAAATTACATTGCTTTCCCCAACCCTAGCTCTCCGTCCCACGCAACAATCCTCACTGCCAGTCGCATCCTCGAAATTATCGCGTCTATCCTGATAGAGCCCTCCGACTCAGTTCCCCCAACACAATTCCTTAAACAAAGCGGGGCTACCTTCCAGCACAGCAAACCACCGTCTATTGCTGACCTTGCCCTCGATGTTTTCACCCGCGTCGGTCAGCTAGACTCCAATCGACAGGTTTTCTCAAATGTCATACCCCCATCTCTTACCTGGCGACTATTGGAGTCCCTCGTCCACCGTCTACCGGTATCAGACTCCGACTACGCCTTCCTCCAGCGAGAGCCATGGCTATCGTACTTGGAAAAGTCAGTTATGGCGATTTATACGATCGCATTCTTTTCCCCGCCAGAACTGAAGAAGAAGATAAAAACGGACCGTTCTCTGTGTTTCTCGCAGGTTATGGTCCGCCTGGTGCAACGCTTCGTGACCATCAATGCAAGCCCAGATGTGCGTCAGTGGCAACTTGCCGTTGCACGAAGAGCGGTGGAAGCCATGAAAGCAGTGGATGACGAGGATGATGCTTTTGACACGTCGCAGTCCACTCAGCCCACGCTGACATTTGGCATGGGCTTTGGTGATTCCGGTGATTCTGGCGCTGAAAAAGGGACAGGGTTGCTTGCTAGCCGGCGGGACGCTGCTTGGGATTTGTTGATACGGGATTTGGATGCTGTAATGTTTTCAGAGCTGGAGAGTTTGATGAGGGTTGAGTGTTAGTATCGCTTGGCGGGACGATCTGTTGCAGTCGTGATCGTAATATTCATGTATGCTATCCTTGGCTTTGCATTTCGCTGTCGATACTATGTAATTTTGCACTGTCCGTGTCAACTGTTGTTCGAGACAACAAATTATTTTTGAAATGACTTAGCAAAGGAATAATACCCTTTAACTTTTTACCAGTACTTGGTGTAGCAGCTTCAAGTTAGTGGCTCTTAGCGGTAGCAGTCCCCCCTTGGCTTCCACCATCGCTCAGAAGAGGGACTTTTGAACTCATCTTACATGCAGTCCCCGTCGGCTCCTCCACCTATTTACTCTCCAGGACGCCCCCAGAATCCATCTCCGGCGGTCTCGGATGAAGCGATTTCTGGCCCTCAGATCTTCATCCTTCCAGCGGCGGATACATTGACCTTTCAGAAAGGCTATTTAGGAGCTGAAGGAGAGCGAGCCGCTGTCGAGGGAGAGATCCACGTCAAGGGTGCACAGCCTGGACAATGGAAAAATGTGTTAGTGCGGTCGCTTCCCATCCATTACTAGCAACTCACTGACGAATAATAGTACGGTGGCTCTTCGGGCCGTTGAGTCTGCGTTTGGCGAGGAAATCGAACTGGGGTCATCAGAGATAAACCTAGCCTCGTTCAGGGGGACGTCCGATTCAATGTCATCTTCAATGTCGTTCGCGATACCCCTGACGTCTGATGCACCCCAGTGCATTCATACACCACATTCATCGTTGGAATACACACTCACTGCGACTTTCCATCCTATAAGTCCCACTGAGCCTGTCGTATCAAGAACGACCGTTGTGCATACGCGACGCTACACTTCGCATTCTCATGCAGTAGATACGCTGCCGGAGACCCACGTCCTGGACAGTCCCTCCCGCGTCGAAGTCCAAGTTCCTCGCACGATATTCCGTGCCGGAGAACCCATCCCAGTATACATTACTGTTCCTTCACCGAGCAGGCAGCTTATGCTCGGTGAAGGGCTTAGACTCCGAAATGTGAAAACCGAGATTGTTCGCGTCATGAGTATTAAACGGGGGCAAGATGACGGTGGTCATTTTGATTCCGGTTTGACTTATGGTCAATCCATAGCAGATTTGCTACCTCAGGATGGGCCGTCGTCAGTGGCGTCCACTCCCCCCCAAGAGAAGCCGCCAATCGCTTCTCTTGGATCGATCTATAGGACGGTAATTTCACGCTCAGGCGCATCTTGCAGATTCCACTCCTCTCGACCTGTGCGGCTCCGTTGCATCTTACACCAGGCTTTACCATCTGCATCGCCAGTAGATTATCAAAGGACTTTACCAGAGGGCGACTACAGTGGTCTTGATAACGATTCACAATGCATTTCCATCACTCAGTCCACCCTTCTACATTCAGTCTCTTTCCTTCTAAACGTGTACATCTCATTCGTGGACACGTCGAGTAGGACGGAACGGCTCATGACCATCCCCATCCCATTGACTATCATTCCACCCCCGGCACCGCTACCTGAAGTTGAAGAGTGGGTTGACGCTGCATATCAGAAAAAGCACGACCGTCCGCCTTTAAGGACTGTCCGTCAGGAAGATCCAGAGTCATCTATTCCCTTATATCAGGAGGGTGAAGCGGGTCCGAGCTATACTCAGAATGGTGCCCCACCCCCTTTCGAAGACCGCGACGTGCCCCCTCCACCATTCTTTCCTTCTACGCCTTCTACGTCCAACGCTCTTCCAAGCTTCCAGGAATCCGAGTCTGAAATATTCATGCCTTCAGACACAACAGACCAGGAGACACCTCTCACAGAATTGAGCATCATGGGCGAGGGAATCCTGTTTGGATTCACTGCATCCGAGCATTTTGACGGACATTCGGATACTATGCACTGCTCGTCAACTCCACCTCCTTCAGTGGAGATGGCAGAGCGAGACACAGATGTGACAGGTTTTGCTGATATCGGACAAACTGTACCAGTCTTTGAAGCCCTGAACATCGCCTTAGATGATCGCGCCCCTCGGTCTGGAGGCGAACTTCCTCCTCCACCGCCTGCGATGGATGATCCCTCTGACCCGCCTCCTTCAATTGATTCCGACTTCAGGTCGCCGGCGGTCCGAGTCCCGGTGCAACCCCACTCACCTCCTCTGGCGCATCAGTCATACAGTCAAGCGTCTCGTGATCCCTTACATCCCCCCAGTGACATCCTCCACGACACTTCTTCTCACGGGCACGCGCCACCGCCTTATCTTGTTCCTGGCAGTGATCCTGAGCAAGGGGAACATGTGGCACGACCTCCTCCGTATATGGATTTGATGCCTCATTCGACATATTCGACCACCTAATTTCATTGTCGCCCACCTCTTAAATCTTAGAATCTACTACTTACACTCTGTTGCAAACTGTATTTATAAAGCTAGTCTCCAAGGTTTGGACCGTGCCGAGTCCAATGTGCTGCAGATGAATTATAGAAGCAAATTACATATGAAAGGCCAAGGCAACGGGAGCCACGTAGATGAAAATATGACATGAGGGGGAATAAGAGGTGTACTAATAGGAGCGTGAAGTTAAAGTCCAATTAATCCGTAGAAGCACGCTCAACAATTGCATGCGTCTTTCTTGGACTGTTGCTCCTCGAGGTTCACTTCCTGTCTGGCCCCTCCAGCTCGTCCACCCGACCGACCTGTACCACCTCTCGTCGAAGCCAGAATATGCTCAATCGGAATTTTCTTGGCTGGATGTGATCTTAAGCGGATGCTCCAGGATGAGTGTGCAAGGGGCGTACCTATTTCTGTAAATATCTCGACGATACCCTCACCAGTCTTAGCACTGGTTTCAAAGAACAACAATCCAGCCTCAGTAGCGTAGGCCTGAGCCTCCTCACGTGGCACCTGTCGTAAGCTCTCCGGCTCGCCACCACTGACGCTGGGAGTCTCTCCAGGGGTGGCTGTAGCATCATCCGCTTCATCTTCAGACTCGGGTGATGGACTGGACCCA